>BHFT01064104.1:0-21607 GCA_004320025.1 Laticauda laticaudata
TTAGATGTAGAACAAATTTGTGGTCTATCAAATATATTTTTTTCTTTCTTAAATATTAAATCACAAAGAAGGTTTAGATTGCATGTTGTTTTCAATTGGTTAATGAAGGAGCGGAACAAGGAGAATGAGAAACATTGGACTTGGCAGGAAAGGGGCCTTTCTACACTCTGCAGCTGAACCACTGAGAGACCCAAACCGGGGTAAGTAAATCTGTGCTTAATTGCCAAAATGCAACAGTAGTAACTTTGATTCTAACAAGAGTTCTCAGAGGGAGGCTTTAATGAAACAATTATTCTTTCCAATAAAATAACAATTAGTGGTTGGACTGAACTAATTGTTGCTAACCTGGAGCCGTGCACTGCACAAAGGAAGTCAGATATGGCTGCTTTGGGAAGAGCTGCCATTGCCTAAAAGAAAAAGAAAATCAATCCAAGAAGCATTGAAGAATTGTTGAGTCGGAAGGGCCACATTGGCTACGGAGTCCAATTCCCTGTTCAGTGCACAAAGGTGAATGAAAGCTTCTCCACTGAATGGCTCTTTTGTTCTTTGGCTGAACACAGCCAATGACAAAACGCTCATTAATTTCTCTTAATACTTGGCTCCTGGAATGGTATGTGGGAAAGACCTAGGAAGGCAGGGCAAAAAAATTGCTACTTGCCAAAACTATCAGATTCCAGGGAGCATAACCCAAAACTGCATAATGGGCAGAACAAGAAAACTCAGACAGACCCTCCCATAGTTCTTGGATTGTAAAGAAGATGGCAGGGAGTACAGGTAATCCCTCGATTTACAACTGTGACTGAGTGCAAAATTTCCATTGCTAAGAGAAACATTCATTAAGTGAATGTTGCCCATTTACAACTTTTCCAGTAAACACAATTAGTAACATGATTGTTAAGTGAATCTGCTTTTCCCATTGAGTTGCTTGTTGGAAGGTCACAAAAGGTGTTTCATATCACATCAAGGACACTGCAACCATCAATAAATATGATCGGTTGCTAAGCATTTTGATTTTGATCAGGTGATCATGGGGATGCTGTAATCATTTGTAAGATGGAAAATGGTCATAAGTCACTTTCAGTATCATTGTGCTCACTAAAGGAAGCTGTTGTAAGTTGAAGACTAGCTCTACTTTCAGACTTGCAAGACTCTGTTACTAAGCTTTACAATGAAGTATAATTATATTATCTGGCCATGTTTCCTATTTGGTCTACCTGATAAGGCTGACATCATATCTTGCAAGTCTGAAAGTACACTTCTCCACTGTCTCCTTTACAGTTCCAAGAAAACTGTAGAGAGGATGTCTTCTCTTGACTGTGTCAAGTAGACCACATATTCCTGTAGCAGCCCACTGACGTTCTCAAAAGTAAAATTTTATAAAACCAATCTACTTTATCTAGAGGCACGAGAGATTGTAATCAAAGTTCTTCTCACATGTCACTTATAATGTAATTATGGTCTCATTGATAGGAAGTAGACCAGTCCCTAGTTATACTTCACTTGTCTCTTGATAGTAATCAGGTTAAGAGAAGAGTCAGAAGTGAAAGGGAACAGTTTTAAGGATGGTTTGCAGGTTAAACTAGAGCAAATGTACTTATGCATTAAAGATTAGCCAAATTCTGGGCAGAGAAATGGAGATACCATTGTAATTCAAATCAGGAGGATGTTGATAATGTAATAAAGCAGGAGAGTAATGGCCTGTTGTGTATGATAACTCATTCCTTCTGTCTGCCTCCTCAATGATACAAAGATCTGCTTGGCAGGTTTATGAGATTTAATTTATATATCAGGTGACACAATTGAACAGCCTAATAAAATACTCCCTAATATAATACTAATGTTTTTAAAAGTCTTCCTCTTTATGGCTTGATATGAGCACCTAAGAAAAAAAGTGAATATCAATCATGTCAAGCATAAATGGCCGATGAAAAATTACCTCCTCCTTTTTTTTTGTTCCTCCACTTTTGCTCTTCCGATGATTCTTTTGCTATTTTACATCATTTAAAAAAATCTCAGTCTCTTTGCTTCCTTCTGAGACTCTCCTCAATTTTGGGCACTAAAACAGGGGAGAGGTGCCTGCTGTGGTCTTCTGGCTGGACAAAAGGAGGTATCTTATGCAGATTTCATGCAGAAATGAATTAATGTCAATACTAGCTTCCTCCAACTTGGCACACCCTATACATTTCAAACACCATATGGGTCGGAATTTAGAGTTGGGGGAATTAGTATTGTTCTATGGAGTAATAATCTTTGGGTATTATGAGTTTTCCAGTGTGTACCTGAATTTTGAAAATTAAAGCTAGGATGAATTTTGGGAAATTAAAAACTAGGACATTTCATATGCTAAGTAATGTAATGTCGTTTTATTTAGATGATTTTCTGAGTTGATTTATTCCTATGGAATGGAACCTGAACTTGTGACCATGTATAAGCAGACCTTTTTAAACTGGAAAGACTAAACTAATTACAAGTCATAAAAATGATCTGGATTCCTTGGTGGCTCTTGAGCTTTTTTTTTTTTTTTTGCTTGTACTCTTTTCATTACCGCAACTAGGTAACATCATCAGTCTAGTAGTGACTTTGGTTTTTCTCCCAGTTTTTAATGCAGTAGCTTGCCCTGGCAATGTTGGTTAGAGGAGTGGTTTCTTCTTTTGGTAGTTCTTTGATTTAGACCATTGTTTTCTGCATGAGTAGTTGTCTGGTGTTTAATCCCCGTGTGCTGTCCCAGAGTAGTGTCCCATTCATTCTCACACACACATAATGGTGGGTTAGAGTGAGTTTATTAATATTCCCAGCAGAAATTCCCTTCACTAATAAAGTACAGAACTGTCCCAATTAAATCCAGCAGATCAATGCTAGTCACCCATGGCAATGGCAATGAAATCCACAGGGCACTTGAAAGTTTCCCAAACAAGATAAATCCACTTGTCAAAAGTAAATCCACAAATACAAAAGGTGCATGAGCAAGAGAAGTCATTTAGGTGGTTGACTTTGAGGTCAATCGCTCTCCTGCGTTCAACTTGTCTTATAGGATTGTTGGGGAAAATAGGAGAAGAAGAACAAGTATTGTATGTTTTCTACCTTGAGTTTTATATATAATACTATAACAATGTGGGGTATATATACACACATACTGTAATATATACTGTGTGTACATATACATACAATATATACAATTAGACTTATATAATACAGTGGAACCTTGGGTCGCAAATGCTTCTGTTCACAACTAAATCAGGTTCTGACCAAACACAATCCAGCCAATTTTTTGAATCAGGTCATGATTCAAAAATCGGGTGATGAACAAACCCGGCACGGCAGATTTCCCTTTCCCATTGCCAGTTTCCCCTTCCGTGCATGCACAGTCTTCATGATTCTGGTCACAACCAAATCGGTTGCAACCATAGTCCTGGAATGGATTACGGTTGCGACCCAAGGCTCCAATGTTATAAAAAAGCAACATATTATTGCGAGGATATAAGCAGCAAGTTTTTAATCTTGGCACACTTAAGATGTGTAAACTTGGTTTCCCAGCAATTTCCCAGCCTATTCATGCTTGCTGGGGATTCTAGGAGTTGAAGTTCAATACAATTTAAGGAGCTAAGGGCTGAAAACACTGTCTAAAGGAACAAGCACTTTATAATTAGGTGATCTTTCAAATACATAGGGATGTCTTTAATAGTAGAGAATAAGATAGTTCAGAACGGCCCAGAAAGGAATGCCAATAACAACCCAATTGGTTTTTTCAAAGAATGGTGTAAATCTGCCAAGATGAAACTGAATGAATGCAAGGCATAAAATATGTAAAAAACCATGCCTCTTGGGCTCTTCCAGATGAGAGAAAAGGTCAGAGCTCTCCTCAAAAGGACCTGCCTTGGCAAGGCACATATCTAAAATAGCTGAGAGTTGTTATGAAGAAAGCAAGATTATGGTTATTGTGGTACAGAAATGGGTAAATCAGGAAGGAAACAGCTCAGGCCTGTTGTCTACATTTAAGTACACAATATACAAATCTCTTACTTTAATGAAAAACTAGCAAAGTATATTCTGTGGAAGAAAAAGAAATGTGGTCTCACAAAGAAATATTCACTGATTTTTGCGCCATTATTCTCGTGTACTAAGCAAATCAGAAAGACAGAGTATAATGCGTAACTCCCCTGAAAACAATGTTTGTTCCTGCAACCTGCTGATGTGTGCATCCCTGAAACTCAGGTCTCCCCAATGCAGCAGTCCAGAAATGACTTTGGTAGGAAGGTGGTTTTTTTATGTATAATTTATTCTGATATGCTCCTCAATTGTCTTCTTAACTTGAGTCTTAGCATATTGCTTTAAAACATAAATTAAATCAGAAAGCCTCTTTGCATTTGAGAAGCAATACGGTAACCAATAAAAAAAGGGCTTTGAGTAGCAATTCCAGGACCATCTCAACAGAAAGAGAAATTTGACACACGGAATCAGTGTTAGCCAGAGAGATGCTGGAGGTTGGACTAGAAGACCTCAAGATGTCTTCCCAACCAGTGGTGTTATTCAGCAGGTTCTGACCCAGTTCTGGAGAACTGGTGCAGAAATTGTTGAGGTAGTTCAGAGAACTGGGCAAATACCACCTCTGACTGGAGATTTTACAGTGTCCTTCCCTTGCCACACCTCACCTACGCCACAGAACTGGTAGTAAAAAAAATTGAATCTCACTACTACTTGCAATCCTATCATTCTCTATTCTATGGTGCAGATTAAATTTAGCAGCAAGGGTAGACAGTCATCTGTTGAGATATTTTAATTAGCATTCATTAATGAACAGAAGCATTGGACTCAGTGGTTTAAATACCACCTCAAATTCTTGAGATCTGAGATTGGGGAAATCTCAGTGCCTATCAGTTTCATTAGCCCCAGTGGCACAACAGTTCAAGTATAGTATTGCAGGCAAAAACTCTGCCTAACAGTCTGAGTTCGATTTCCTGATGGGTGCTCAAGGTTGACTCAGGCTTCCATCGTTCCAAGGTCAGTAAAATGAGGACCCAGATTGTTGGGGGCAATAATGCAAATAACGCTTCTATGCAGTGGTAGGATTCAAATTTTTTGACTACCAGTTCCTGTTGGTGGGCTTGGTGGCATGGCAGGGGAAGAAGTAGTGTAAAATCTCCAGTCAGAGATGGTATTTTGCCGATTCTTCCGAACTACTCAAAATTTTGCTACCAGTTCTCCGACTGGTCAGAACCTGCCTGAAATACCACCTCTGTTTCTACCTTGTAAAGTAATGTGCCCAGAGAGTGCTGGGTAGCGATATAAGTGTTTAAGGATAGTAGCTTAAAAGCTACTACTTATTTCGCTATCAGTAATGGAAAAGTCAGAAGAGAGAAGAAAAAGATTTCTTTTGATCCTGTCCAGTGCAGGTATTTCTCAACTTACAACCACTTTTTTAGGTGACCATTCCAACTTGAAACAGCAAAAAAGTGACTTATGACATGTTTTTCACACTTGTGACAAATGGTAGTATCACTGTGATTGAAATTTGGATGCTTGACAATTTTATTTTGACTATTTATGAAGATTGCCAATTCAGCGTGATCCTCTTCTGACAAACAAACTCAATGGCGGAAGTCAGAGTCACTTAACAACCATATTACTAATGTAACAACTGCTAGTGATTCGCTTAACAACTATGACAAGAAGGGGTCAATCTCACTGAACAACTATCACACTTAGCAACCAGAAATTTGGGTTCAGTTGTGGTGTATAAGTTGAGGACTACCTGCAATGACAGAAAATGAGTTGGAATTTAATTTAGAGAATACAAACGAAAGAACCCTTTTCCAACAGTTGACCGCCACAATATGATTGAGCTTTTGTCCTCAACATACGCCCACAACAAAAAATCATCACAAGTGACATAATCCCCAATTATAACTTCAAAAAAGGCAACTATGATCTTTAGGACAATGATCTCTCATTCCTTGATTGGCAATCTCTATTCACTGGATGCAATACTGTTGAAGACGCATTACAACATATTTTTAGTTGAAGTCAAAGAAGTCATCAAACTATATGTACCAGTAACAACTCCAAAACAAACAAAACAGATACCCATACAATAAGGAAAACTTCATCCAAAAAGAGATCATTCTGGTGGAAAAACAAATCTGGTCATGTTGCCAACTTCAAAAGCCAATAGAAAAATTTATTCCACCAGACAATGACTGAATGCACCAATTATCACATTAAACAAGAGGAAACCTTTTTACACACCAATTCCACCTATGCTTTTTACATATTTTGTAAAACAACAAACTAAAAGACTCAAGGTCGATCCACACTCCTGATACGACCTAAATGATAAAGACTGCAATGACGACACCATTAAAAGCCAACATCTTTAACACATTTCTTTGACTCAGTATTTATAAACAGCAATGGATCATGCCCAGTATTTCCTTAGCTGAACCACAGAAAACTACAATCATCTAATACACATATCGATTTTACAGAAGATAATGTTGAAAAAGCACTATGCAATCTAATACCATCTCTATCCATTAGACCGGACGGATATGTGGCCTACTTCTTAAAAATAGCTATCCAATGCCATCGCTGAACTTCGAAGCATAATCTTTGAAGAAAATATTTCAGGACCAGCTCTTTGCCTAACCTATGGCCACAAGCCATGATCATCCCATAATTCAATAAAGGGGTGCCCCAGCTAGTTGAAAATTACAGACTAATCTTCTTATCGCGCATCATCCTGTAAAGTCATGGAATCAATCATTAACCAATCCATTATCCTCCATTTAGAGACAAACAACCTACTCTCTATAAACAATTTTGGTTTCAAAAAAAACCTTCCTGTAATCTGCAAACCTTACACTGCAGAAAAACATATATCTGAGCACAACAAACCCCTTTCGACCAAAGCGCCCCCCCAAAAAACAATTAGAACGCAATCTACATAACTTATGGTAAAGATTCTATATGACTATCTCTGGACACCTGCATAATTAGAACCGAAAGCATTCCTGTCAAAACAGACAACAAATAGTCCCAAAGATTTGGAGTGATCCACATTCCAAAATTCTGATTACCTTCAAATAGTGGTGTCCCCAACAAGGCAGTGGTTCTAGGACGAACGAACTCTCTTCACTAGGTTCCTACAATATGAACATGTAGACACTATTGAATCTGGAGGCAACTCTCTTCGCTGATGATGTAAAGCATTCAGCACCACAAGACATAACTGCTACCTTCAAGGGCAAATATGTTGATTTATGTATCA
The DNA here is from genome assembly GCA_004320025.1 of Laticauda laticaudata. NCBI lineage: Eukaryota > Metazoa > Chordata > Lepidosauria > Squamata > Elapidae > Laticauda > Laticauda laticaudata. The sequence goes on from BHFT01064104.1 coordinate 7,265, forward strand.
GAGATGAGTTCAAACAAACTGAGCAACTTCAATCTTCTACTACAAATAACATGCCTGTCTATACATATTGGCCAAAAAATATCAGAAAATAAAATAGAAGCTGAATAGTCAAGGACCTTGTTGATGATCCAGGCTCTGTAAAGGACCTTAGAATACTCATCTCTACATGAATCAACAGTGCTAGAGCCCACTGTACTACATGAGCCAAAAAGGCATTAAGAGTTGTTAACCTAATCCTATGTAGCTTTTTCTCTGCGTAATATCAACCACGATTAAGTAGAGCATGACAAACATTGGCCTAACCAAGTCCTCGAAATAAAGCTCATCAGGTCTGGAACCCACATTAATGTATCTTGATATTAACACAGTGAGAAAGTCCCAGAAAAATTTCACAAGAAGAATTCTCCATTCCTCTACTCATTGTAGAATACCTTAATGCCACCAGAACTTGAAATTCTAGACCTAAGAAAACCTTAAATATGCCATCTTTGTCCTGATCTACAAGTAATGGTATATCACATACATATATACATTGCAACTGACTTAAGCTCATGTCACACCGAACCAAATGGAGCAAAGAGGGATGTAAAACGGAACAAAAAAACCTTGCCATCCATTGGAAAACGCGATGCAATCTCACTGCCTCCGTTTGGCTGTCCTGCTCTATCCGTCCAAGCATCCGTCTAATTGACATTTCATCCACTCAGAAAGTTTTGGGGCTGGCCTAAAAACTTTTGCATGGAAAAATGTATCACAGTTCGTCGCATATCCTGCATCCGCTACGCATCTGTTCACGATCAGCTAATTATCCGCCTAGGCATTCCGCTGCGCATCAAACGGCAACTCGCATCCGCAGGGATGCAGGTTAGGAAGCGAACTATTTGTCGGAACAGTGCGCAACGGAGGCCTGAAGGACGCAAAGATGTAAGTGGAAACAAATGCGTATTAAAATGGAGAAAACGTTCAGCAGAGGGACCTAGTCTCACAGATATTGAATGATTAATATGCCTAGAGGATGCCTTAGAGGATCGCCTGTAGAGGATGCATACAGGGCACGCGTATACTTGCCTAATAAAAAGGGGGAGCACAGTACTGCCACATCTCACTTTCAAGCCCACGAGCCAAGTCCTGATGGCAGAACACTCTGCAGCCTTTTCATACTGACTCTTCCTGCTCCACGAGCAGGTCCACATGTCACGGGTATATGGACAGAGTTCCTTTCGGCAGCCACCATCCCTTCTGCAGACGTGCGAACATCTACAGGCTGCTTGTAAACTCTACTAGTGCGGGAGATGAAACACGGACCACCCGAAAAAAAGTCTGGTGTCAGGCCTACTGGTCAAGATGTTCGCACCATGAAGCAGCAAGGACAGACTGTACAACAAGCTGATGGTGGGAAGCTCAGGACGAAGACAACTTCGGGCATTCCAGAACTTCATGAGGAATGCCTCCAGCCCATGCGTTGACGAAGTTGTGCAGCGGGCTGACACCAGGTTCACCAGACAAACACCCCATTCCACCAGCTGTGAATCTGGGCTCAGTGGCAACTCACTCTGCGCCACCTGCTTCAGGGACCACGTACAGGAGCATGCAGTACACTGAGGGTGACACCAGCACCATCAGCTTTTGGGGTCAGAGAAGGTGGTTGCAGGCATGCATCGAAGAATACAAGGAAGGAGCTTCTCTCCAGTGCACCCCTCCACCTGAGAAGGGCTGGAAGAAAGTTTGCAGAGCAGTGGTATCAGAAAGTGGAAGTTCCTCAGACTGTTGGAGGCCATCAGATGGCGAAGCATGTGGCCTGCAAAGCCCAGCTAAGTCCAGGTCCACTTATCATAACTACAAGGCTTCCTTCAGCATACATCCTCTTCTACCATTGGTCGAGCTGGACTACAAGATCATGTACATCGATGCTTTCAGCAACGGCTTCATGTCAGGATGCCCAGGTATAGCGACGCCAGTCACCTCAAGGAGGGGCTGGAAAGCAAACTCAATGGTGGGCTCCCAGATTCCAGACCCGCTGCCCCAACGACACAACAAGATGTGCCCTAACTTCATAAGTGGATGATGCCTTCCCTCCACCTAGCCTCATGAAGAGAGGACTCTTCAATTACACGGCTATTCAGTGAGGGCAAGAACGTGAGGGTTTCGGTGTGGAAGACGCCATTTGGCATCCTGGGCCAACAGGTATCCAGGTACCCAGTTCATCAACCAGAAGCTACATACACAATGGGGAATGGTCGCTGCAGTCGAGGGAAGAGCCACGCTCTTATTGACTACAAGCTATTGTGATTAGGAGTCTAGAGCTTTAATTATGTGTATGTTCCACCCTGCAGCAGAATTCTCATGCGCACCCGCTACTTCAGTCTTGGCAGAACAGTGGCCTTGTGGACCCATCACAAGGCAATGGGGAAAGATAGGAGTAGTACCCATGGGGAGAGACGAGTGTGAGCAGAGTGATTCTCGCACGCACGCCTGTCCGCACAGAAGAATCTCTTTATATTTTTTTTTTGCTCGCAGATAGAAGAGCAGCCTTGAGGCTCACACCAACTCCTTCAGACAGCTCGCACACTCAGGACGTGCAGATTCGCCGAGGGCATATTACTAGACCGCAACGAGCTCGCAGACCGTCGCCACCACGCTCACGAGCATCGATGGTAAAGTTGCTTGTCTGTGCTCGGTGGAGCTGTTATAACCAATATCAACGGAATATAAGAAATGAGACATAGAATGATATATAAAAGAGAAAGAAATTGAGAGGAGTTGTTCGCTGAGATTTGTGCGATAGAGAGGATGTTGAGAACGACTATTGTTTCTCTCATTAGCGTAGTTGTAGATATACGTAAGCCTATTAGAAGGAGTAGGGTGATTAGTTCTCTCGCCACTTGAGAGTATATTGAGACTAGGTCTCTGCAAGAGAGTGTCAGTGAGTGCCATCCACTGCGCGCAATCATACTACGCTCTCACAGCTGCATCAGCTGGTGAACCACACTGCCAAGGGAAGAGATGCGAAATTGCGATTATTGATGTTGATAATGTGAGTGGGAGAGCGAGGAGATTACGCTGATAGTAGCCGCGAGTCCAGTGATGCATCATGACCATAGACACACAGATTGAAGAATTTACGGTTCTGATTCTCGTTACTTCGCATGATAGATTATGAGCGACAGCGCCTCTAGCACTCCTCAGTTACCGACGTGTCAATACACTGTCTCACTTCGAGGCACGTCGCTAGGTCACCTAGGGATTCATCATCGTCACTTCGAGGGACGTGGAGGCTCGAGGGATTGACAGTCGCAACTGTAGATAACCGCGGAGCGCCTCTCTCTCTGCTTGCAGACGCGGACTCACTCTCGTACGACACTCACGACACAGAGCATCACCGTGATTGAGATGTAGCAGTCGACACATAAGTACCTCTATCGAGAGTGATGTTGAGAGCATCTGAGATCTAGGTGTGATACGATGCACACTCGATGACTCTGAGGCTGGTTGTGCACGCACACGCACACTCGCAAGCTCATGTGCTGCATACCAGTACGCTCGTTTGGTGAATGTGTGCCTTATGTTGTGGAGAAGTGCACAGTATAATTGAGCCACACGCACTCAGCAAAGGAGGGAGTCTCTCAGCCGTGAGTGGTGGCAGCAGCAGCGCGCTTCTAGAGAGGAAGCGATGTCTGGTAGTGATATGGTCGTAATTGATGAGGATACGTAATGTATCACTCTCACTCGGCGCCAGCAGATTATTTAGGATATGCAGCGAGCACGCGGTCGTTGAGTCGCGCCAGATGTCAAGCTGTTGATAATATGTTTGGCGCTAGCAGTACTGAGGAAGCGAGTGAAGGGCGCGATTGCTTTGTGCAGAGACGAGCATCGAGTATCGTGGAGGAGATGTGGCACAGTGCTGATTCATGGCTCGACATGATGAGATCTTCATAGCGGAGTAGCTCTTTAGAGAAAGGACACATCGCAATTGTTACTGATCTCGCAAGGAATTATGAATGTATGCGGTAGTGATGCCTGCAGTAAGGGCCTCGTGAAGCGGCCAATACACCGTCACGCGGCTCGCCACCGAGATACAGGGTAGTAGAGACACCTCTTTGATAAGAAGTGAGTATGAGCCATTCGCACGCAATACTGCACGTCGACGTTCGGGCATTAGACATCCATGCTGAAGTGCGCGACCCAACACCTGTAACGTACACTATAGAGAGAGAACTCTACTCGCTGATATCGAGTGTGTGGTGTGCGAGCGTCGACAGGTGGAGGCACGTTTGATGATTTCTCACACTCGAGTTTCAGTGCTCTCTCTGTGCGGTACGATCGTGTGAGCGATGCTCTCATGATTTCGCAACAGCCACTGTATTGCTCTGGTCAGATTGAACAGTGATGCTGCTGATGTCTGGACGTGCGTTATCGGCTCAGCATAGAAGAGTAACACATACCTGACGATCGCTGTGAGCTATATGGTCCGAGCCTGCTATCGACTTGTCGATCGGTGGTGTCCCTTGAGAGGCACAGGATGTGTAGACAGAATGAGTCAAAATAGAAGGTGATACGCTTGCCTCGCATCCTGCCAGAGTTCGAGATATAAGAGACTAGATATTCTCCATGTATGGTGGTTGTGTCGTTATCGTCTGAGCGAGCTAGAAAATGATACTCTCGCTCTCATTGCGCTCGCACTCAGGGATAGTAATGCTCGGCTCTCACGCTTGTGAATCCTGCCAGGTTCGATGAGTAAGACTGGACTCTCTCTCAGTGCGCGTGAAGTCTCACTCGCCAAAGATCGCCCCCACGTAGGCGTCACACACTCGATCGAGATCTGAGATCGGTGCCCGATCTGTATGCATCAGTAGCACTGACTCTCTATGAGCCAGGAGCAATTATGTTATTATCGCGAGGTGTAGCTCTCATTCTTTGACGTGGGCGTCGCTCTCAGTAGTAGATAGGAGCACGGATTAAGAGGTAGTGGAGCGGTGTCTGTAGATGGTTTCCTGCGCCTACTGGTTGCAGAAGGATGGTTGGCTGCCGAATAGGCGACTGTTGATGTCATGATCAGCGGGGAGAGGTCAGACTGAGATACTTCGCTTTCGGACAGTATGTGCCTAGGTTAGAACGTTGTGCGCTCACTACGGTGGGAGAGGTATCAGCGAGAGAGATCCTCGCTCGCTCGATGCGGACGGCACGGATTATGAGATGAGTTGATGAGCGTGACATACGCAGGTGCCTTTGATGTTGTGATAGCGGACGATTTTCCCCTTCTTGCGTCTCATCATTAGATATAGTGTGAGACGGGTGGAAATAGACTTGCTATGTATAAAGGCGTCGGTCGTATAGAGAGGAAGGGTCAGACTCGCGTCCTAAGTATTATGTGAGCGCGCGCGCAGGGTGTAATATCTGAGATGGAAGCGCTCTGATGATCCCTCTGAGGGCTACATATACTGCTTTTCCATTTTTCAATACGCTTTGTTTTCCACTATGTACATCCGTTCGTGAGCGAGAGCGTAGATTCGTTATTCTTGGCATCTGTTCCATTATCTATGTCAGTTCTTGAGCGCTCTCACTCCATGATGTGGTCCGATTGAGCAGCGGAGTGATCATAGGACGCGTGCTCGAGGTGATTTTGGTTGAGCGGATGCCTGGCGGATATAGCGATCGCTTCACGATACGGACGGGGGGATTTCCGCAGTATCACGGCGGATTGCAGAATGGACGAAGCTGGATACATTTCCATGCAACAGTTTTTAGGCATGCCCAAAACTTTCTGAGTGTGATGAAATGTCAATAGATCGGATGCTAGGCCGGATAGAGAGGGAAGCCAAACGGGAGGCAGGTGAGTGCATCGCGTTTTCCAAATGGTATGCAAGCGTTTTTTTCGCGTTTACATCCCTCTTTGCAATCCTTGGTTCGGTGTGACATGAGCTAAGTCTTGCAATGTATATATGTATGTTATTACCATAACTTAGATTTCAGACCAAATATTGGCATTTAATTTAGCAGGTTTTCTACAGGTCTAGAATTTCAAGTCTGGTGGCATAAGGTATTCTACAATGAGTAGAGGAATGAGAATTCTTCTTGTGAAATTTTCTGGACTTTCTCAACTGATGTTAATATCAGATACCATAATGTGGGTTCCAGACTGATGAGCTTTATCGAGGACTTGGTCCTAGCAAATGTTTTGGTAATGCTCTAACTTAATGTGTGATATTAACCAGAGAAAAAGCTACATTAGGATTAGGTTAACAACTCTTAATGCCTTTTTGCTATTAGGTACAGTGGGCTCTAGCACTTTGATCATTAGAGATGAGTATTTGCTAAGGTCCTTTTACAGAGCTGGAATTCATCAACAAGGTCTTGACTATTCCAGCTTCTATTTTTTATTTTCTTGATTTTTTTTTGCCAATTATGTTTAAGACAGAAGCATTTATTTGTTTGAGATTGAAGTTGCCATTTGTTTGACGCCATTCTGTTACATAATCAAGATATTTTTTGAAGGGTAAGCAGTATTGTCTGGTTTGGGGGTGCTTGATAGCTTTACATATCAAGGAAGCAGATTGCTCTTAAATATGATCACAGTGTTTCAATTTATTGTAGACTATGAAGAAGAGTTGGTCCTAGAACACTAGCCTGGGCGGACACACTATTGGACAGTACAGAATTTTGATTGGAACACTCGCCAAATTTTTGACTATTTGTTCTGTTTGACAGGAATGCTCTTCTAATTGAGTGGGCAAGGTGTCCCAGAGATATCATAAGAATTTTACCAATAATAAAGTTATGTAATTGCGTTCTATTGTTTTGCCTGATCGAGTTGTGTAAGTCCATATGTTTTTGGAGTGTAAGGTTTGCAGATTACAGGATAGGTTTTTGAAACAAATTGTTTATTAGAGAGTAGGTTGTTTGTTCTTCTAAATGGAGGATAATGGATTGGTTTAATGATTGATTCCATGACTTTACAGGTGATGCAGCATAAGAAGAAATTAGTCTGTAATTTTCAACTAGGCTGGGGTCACCCTTATTTGAATATGGGGATGATCATGGCTTGTGGCCCATAGGTTAGGCCAAAGAGCTGGTCCCTGAAATATTTTTCAAAGATTTATGCTTTCGACAAGTTCAGCGATGGCAAGTGGATAGCTATTCTTTAAGAAGTAGGGGACACATATTCCGTCCGGGTCTAAATGATAGAGATGGTATTAGATTGCATAGTGGCTTTTTCCAACATTATCTTCTGGTAAAATCGATAATGTATTAGATGATTGTAGTTTTCTGTGGTTCAGCTAGGAAATACCTGGGCCATGATCCATTGCGTTTATGAAATTACTGAGTCAAAGAATGTTGTTAAAGTGTTGGTTTAATGGTGTCGTCAATTGGCAGTCTTTTATCATTAGGTCGTATCAGGAGTGGGATTGGACCTTGAAGTCTTTTAGTTTTGGTTGTTTACAAAATTGTAAAAAAGATAGGTGGAATTTGGTGTGTAAAATAGGTTTTCCTCTTGTTTAATGTGATAATTGGATGCATTCAGTCAATTGTCCTGTGGAATAATTTTTCTATTGGCTTTTGAAGTTGGCAACAATGGAACCAGATTTGTGTTTTTCCAAACCAGATATGAATCTCTTTTTGGATTGAAGTTTCCTTTTATTGTTATGGGTAATCTGTTTTTGTTTTGTTTTGGGAGTTTTGTTACTGTAACATATAGTTTGATGACTGCTTTTTGACTTCACTAAACAATATGTTGTAATGGTCTTCAACAGTATTGCAATCCAGTGAAATAGAGAATTGCCAATCAAGGAATTGAGAGATCAATTGTCTAAAAAGATACATAGTTGCCTTTTTTGAAGTTATAATTGGGGATTATGTCATTGTGATGATTTGTGATGATTTTTGTGTGGGCGTATGTTGAGACAAAAGTCAATCATATTGTGGTCACTGTTGGAAAAGGGTTCTTTCGTTTGTATTCTCTAAATTAAATTCCAACTATTTTCTGTCATGCAGGTAGTCCTCAACTTACAACCACAACTGAACCCAAAATTTCTGTTGCTAAGTGTGATAGTTGTTCAGTGAGTATTGACCCCTTTCTTGTCATAGTTGTTAAGCGAATCACTGCAGTTGTTACATTAGTAATATGGTTGTTAAGTGACTCTGACTTCCCCATTGAGTTTGTTTGTCAGAAGAGGATCACGTGACATGGCAATCTTCATAAATAGTCAAAATAAATTGTCAAGCATCCAAATTTCAATCACAGTGATACTACCATTGTCACAAGTGTGAAAAACAGTCATAAGTCACTTTTTTGCTGTTTCAAGTTGGAATGGTCACTAAAAAAGTGGTTGTAAGTTGAGAAATACCTGCACTGGACAGGATCAAAAAGAAATCTTTTTCTTCTCTTCTGACTTTTCCTTACTGATAGCAATAGTAGTAGCTTTTAAGCTACTATCCTTAAACACTTATATCGTACCCAGCACTCTCTGGGCACTTTACTTTACAAGGTAGAAGCAGAGGTGGTATTCAGCAGGTTCTGACCAGTCCTGGAGAACTGGTAGCAAAATTTTTGAGTAGTTCGGAGAATCGGCAAATACCATCTCTGACTGGAGATTTTACACTATTCTTCCCCTGCCATGCCCACCAAGCCCACCACAGAACTGGTAGTCAAAAAATTTGAATCCTACCACTGGCATAGAAGCGTTATTTGCATATTGCCCCCAACAATCTGGGTCCTCATTTTACTGACCTTGGAACGATGGAAGCCTGAGTCAACCTTGAGCCCCATCAGGATCGAACTCCAGACTGTAGGCAGAGTTTTTGCCTGCAATACTATACTTTAACTGTTGTGCCACTGGGGCTAATGAAACTGATAGGCACTGAGATTTCCCCAATCTCAGATCTCCAAGAATTTGAGGTGGTATTTAAACCACTGAGTCCAATCTTCTGTTCATTAAATGAATGCTAATTAAAATATCTCAACAGATGACTGTCTACCCTTGCTGCTAAATTTAATCTGCACCATAGAATAGAGAATGATAGGATTGCAAGTAGTAGTGAGATTCAATTTTTTTTACTACCAGTTCTGTGGGCGTAGGTTGGAGGGTGTGGCAAGGGAAGGACACTGTAAAATCTCCAGTCAGAGGTGGTATTTGCCAGTTCTCTGAACTACTCAAAATTTCTGCCACCAGTTCTCCAGAACTGGTCAGAACCTGCTGAATAACACCACTGGTTGGAAGACATCTTGGAGGTCTTCTAGTCCAACCTCCAGCATCTCTCTGGCTAACTGATTCCAGTGTCAAATTTCTCTTTCTGTTGAGATGGTCCTGGAATTGCTACTCAAGCCCTTTTTTTATTGGTACCGTATTGCTTCTCAAATGCAAAGAGGCTTTCTGATTTATTTATTTTTAAAGCAATATGCTAGACTCAAGTTAAGAAGACAATTGAAGCATATCAGAATAAATTATACATAAAAAAACCACCTTCTACAAATCATTTCTGGATCTGCATTGGGGAGACCTGAGTTTCAGGGATGCACCATCAGCAGGTTGCAGGGACAAACATTGTTTTCAGGTAGTTACGCATTATAACTCTGTCTTTCTGATTTGCTTAGTACACGAGATAATGGGCAAAATCAGTGAATATTTCTTTGTGAGACCACATTTCTTTTTCTTCCACAGAATATACTTGCTAGTTTCTCATTAAGTAGAGATTTGTATATTTGTTACTTAAATGTAGACAACAGGCCTGAGCTGTTTCCTTCCTGATTACCCATTTCTGTACCACAATAACCATTAATCTGCTTTCTTTCATAACAATCTCAGCTATTTTTAGATAGTGCCTTGCCAAGGCAGGTCCTTTTGAGGAGAGCTCTGACCTTTCTCTCATCTGGAAGAGCCAAAGAGCATGGTTTTTACATATTTTATGCCTGCATCATTCAGTTTCATCTTGGCAGATTTACCCCATTCTTTGAAAAAACCAATTGGGTTGTATTTGCATTCCTTTCTGGGGCCTTCTGAACCTAGCTTTATTCTCTACATTAAAGACATCCCTATGTATTTGAAAGATCACCTAATTATAAAGTGCTTGTTCCTTTAGACCAGTGTTTTTCAGCCTTAGCTCCTTAAATTGTATGAACTTCAACTCCTAGAATCCCCAGCCAGCATGATAGCTGGGAAATTCTGGGAAACCAAGTTTACACATCTTAAGGTTGCCAAGATTAAAAATTGCTGCTTTATATCCTCGCAATATCATTGTTGCTTTTTTATATACATTGGAACCTTGGGTCGCAACCGTAATCCATTCCAGGACTATGGTTGCAACCCGATTTGGTTGTGACCAGAATCATGACAGACTGTGCATGCACGGAAGGGGAAACTGGCATGGAAAGGGAATCTGCCGTGGCCGGGTTTGTTCATCACCCGATTTTTGAATCATGACCTGATTCAAAAATTGGCTGGATTGTTTGGTCAGAACCTGATTTAGTTGTGAACAGAAGCATTTGCGACCCAAGGTTCCACTGTATATATAAGTCTAATTGTATATGTGTATGTATATGTACACACAGTATATATACAGTATGTGTGTATATATACCCCACATGTTTATATATATATAAAACTCAAGGTAGAAAACATACAATACTTGTTCTTCTTCTCCTATTTTCCCCAACAATCCTATAAGACAAGTTGAACTGCAGGAGAGCGATTGACTTCAAAGTCACCCACCTAATGACTTCTCTTGCCTCATGCACCCTTTTGTATTGTGGATTTACTTTTGCCAAGTGGATTTATCTTGTTTGGGAAACTTTCAAGTGCCCTGTGGATTCATTGGCCATTGCTCATGGGTGACTAGCATTGATCTGCTGGATTTAATTGGGACAGTTCTGTATTTTTAGTGAAGGGAATTTCTGGGGAATATTAATAAACTCACTAACCCACCATTATGTGTGTGTGAGAATGAATGGGACACTACTCTGGGACAGCACACGGGGATTAACACCAGACAACTACTCATGCAGAAAACAATGGTCTAATCAAAGAACTACCAAGAAGAAAACCACTCCTCTACCAACATTGCCAGGGCAAGCTACTGCATATAAACTGGGAGAAAACCCAAAGTCACTACTAGCACTGATGATGTTACCTAGTTGGGTAATGAAAAGTGTACAAGCAAAAAAAAAAAAAAAGCTCAAAGAGCACCAANGCAAAAAAAAAAAAAAAGCTCAAAGAGCACCAAGGAATCCAGATCATTTTTATGACATTGTAATTAGTTTAGTCTTTCCAGTTAAAAAGGTCTGCTATACATGGTCACAAGTTCAGGTTTCCATTCATAGGAATAATCAACTCAGAAAATCATCTATAAAACGACATTACATTACTTAGCATATGAAATGTCCTAGTTTTAATTTCCCAAAATTCATCCTAGCTTTAATTTTCAAAAATTCAGTCACACTGGAAAAACTCATAATACCCAAAGATTATTACTAATAGAACAATACTAATTCCCCCAACTCTAAATTCCGACCCATATGGTGTTTGAAATGTATAGGGTGTGCCAAGTTGGAGGAAGCTAGTATTGACATTAATTCATTTCTGATCAAAGTCTGCATAAGATACCTCCTTTTGTTCCCAGCCCAGAAGACCACAGCAGGCACCTTCTCCCCTGTTTTAGTGCCCAAATTGAGGAGAGTCTCAGAAGGAAGCAAAGAGACTGAGATTTTTTTAAATGATGTAAAATGGGGCAAAATATCATCGGAAGAGCAAAAGTGAGGAACAAAAAAAAGGAGGGAGGTAATTTTTCTCGGCCATTTATGCTTGACATGATTGATATTCACTTTTTTCTTAGGTGGCATATCAAGCCATAAAGAAGGAAGCACTTTAAAACATTGAGTATTATATTAGGGAGTATTTTATTAGGCTGTTCAATTGTGTCACCTGATAATATAAATTAAATCTCCATAAACCTGCCAAGCAGATCTTTGTATCATTGAGAGCAGACAGAAGGAATGAGTTATCATACACAACAGGCCATTACTCTCCTGCTTTATTACATTATAACATCCTCCTGATTGAATTACAATGGTATCTCCATTTCTCTGCCCCAGAATTTGCTAATCTTTAATGCATAAGGTACATTTGCTCTAGTTTAACCTGCAAACCATCCTTAGAACTGTTCCCTTTCACTTCTGAGCTCTTTCTTAACCCTGATTACTATCAAGAGACAAGTGAAGTATAACTAGGACTTGGCTACTTCCTATCAATGAGACCATAAACATTATAAGTGACATGTTGAAGAACTTGGATACAATCTCTCGTGCCTCTAGACAAAGTAGATTGTTTTAGAAATTTTACTTTTGAGAAGTCAGTGGGCTGCTACAGGAATATGTGGTCTACTTTGACCAGTCCAAGAGAAGACATCCTCTCTACAGTTTTCTTGGACTGTAAAGGAGACAGTGGGAGAAGTGTACTTTCAGACTTGCAAGATTGATGTCAGCCTTATCAGGTAGACCAAATAGGAAACATGGCCAGATAAACTAATTATACTTCATTGTAAAGCTATAGTAACAGAGTCTTGCAAGTCTGAAAGTAGAGCTAGTCTTCAACTTACAACAGCTTCCTTTAGTGAGCACAATGATACTGAAAGTGACTTATGACCATTTTCCCACTTACAATGATTACAGCATCCCCATGATCACCTGATCAAAATTCAAAATGCTTAGCAACCGGATCATATTTATGATGGTTGCAGTGTCCTGGAGTGATATGAACACCTTTTGTGACCTTCCAACAAGCAAACTCAATGGGAAAAGCAGATTCACTTAACAATCATGTTACTAATTGTGTTACTGGAAAAGTTGTAAAATGGGCAACATTCACTTAATGAATGTTTCTCTTAGCAATGGAAATTTTGCACTCGGTCACAGTTGTAAATCGAGGATTACCTGTACTCCTGCCATCTTCTTTACAATCCAAGAAACTAGGGAGGGTCTGTTCTGAGTTTCTTGTTCTGCCCATTATGCAGTTTTGGGTTATGCTCCCTGGAATCTGATAGTTTTGCAAGTAGCAATTTTTTGCCCTGCCTTCCTAGGTCTTTCCCACATACCATTCCAGGAGCCAAGTATTAAGAGAAATAATGAGCGTTTGTTCATTGGCTGTGTTCAGCCAAAGACAAAAGAGCCATTCAGTGGAGAAGCTTTCATTCACCTTTGTGCACTGAACAGGGAATTGGACTCCGTAGCCAATGTGGCCCTTCCGACTCAACAATTCTTCAATGCTTCTTGATGATTTTTTCTTTTTCTTTTAGGCAATTGGCAGCTCTTCCCAAAGCAGCCATCTCTGACTTCCTTTGTGCAGTGCACTGCTCCAGGTTAGCAACAATTAGTTCAGTCCCAACCACTAATTGTTATTTTATTGGAAAGAATAATTGTTTCATTAAAGCCTCCCCTCTGAGAACTCTTGTTAGAATAAAGTTACAGTACTGTTGCATTTGGCAATTAGCACAGATTTATACCCAGGTTGGGTCTCTCAGTGGTTCAGCTGCAGAGTGTAGAAAGGCCCCTTTCCTGCCAAGCAATGTTTCTCACTCTCCTTGTTCCGCTCCCTCATTACCAATGAAAACAACATGCAATCTAAACCTTCTTTGTGATTTAATATTTAAGAAAGAAAAAAATATATTTGATAGACCACAAATTTGTTTGCTACTAAAGGCTGGTCTTGCTAAGTCTCTCCATTTTCTTTCCAGCCCATATTATGTTAAAAGATCTGGACTGATTGGACTAGGATTAGGATCAGGATAAGGAGTAGGATTAGAGTTACGGTTATAGAATTAGGGGTAGGACAGTGGTGGGATTCAAAAAATTTACTACTGGTTCTGTGGGCATGGCTTGGTGGGCATGGCTTGGTGGGTGTGGCATGATGGGCATTGCAGGAGAAGGTTACTGCAAAATACCATTCCCTCCCCACCCCACTAACCTGCTTTCCAGCTCCATTCTCCTGTGCAGGGCATTTGCCAATTCTCCAAACTATTCAAAATTTCCGCTACTGGTTCTCAAGAACTGGTCAGAACCTGCTGAATGCCTCCTCTGGGGTAGGAAAAAGGGGAAAGGGGTAGGAATTAGGGGTAGGGGTAGAGATAAGGGTAAGGGATAAGGGGAAAGTAGTAGGAGTTAGGGCTGCATTGTGTTTTTTTTAAATCTTAGTCTTTTTCCTTTTTCTTAGACTGTCCTTGTTCTGTATAACTTGGAAGGTTCCAAGTAGTCTTTTCTGACTGGCCAGAAAGGCCAGTAGTGCATTGGTTCATTAGGAACCAATCCAAGGAGCCGCTCAAAGGCGGCAAAGTTAAAACAATGTCATTGGCTACAAGCCG
>BHFT01064105.1:0-12669 GCA_004320025.1 Laticauda laticaudata
AATTCGCATGCCCCTCCAATGTCCCTGAGAGCGGCTACAAAGTCTGCGATGCTCTCACCTTCCCTCTGGTCCTGTTTGTAAAACTCGTGTCTCCTGACAAGGCTGGAGATGGTTGGTGCGTAGTGAGTCTTCAGCAGCTTCTCTAGGTCTGGCCAGGCCATTTGCTTCACATCATCTGGTTTCACTAGTGCCTTGGCCATTTTGAACATTGTGGGCCCACAGTGCGTCAGGAATACAGCTCTTTTTCGGTTGTCCGAGATTCCTTGTAGATCGTTACTCTCCAGGAACATGAGGAATCTATCAATATAGGATTCCCAGTTCTCTGCTGCTGGGTTGAATGGTGCGGGTGGCGAGATGGTTCCGGCCATTTCTTCTGCTCGGTTTTCGATGCCACATGCCTGACTAATCTCCTTTCTCAGAATCTCACCTTCGTTGCCAGTGTTGGGTTCACGGGAAATGAGACTCGGAGATCAGCATAAGTTCAGCTCTTTTATTTAGTGCAGAAAGTCCGTCTTAACCAGGAGCCACGGCAGCTCTTTTTATAGAGAAGCTGCTCACGGCTAGTGTCCAATGATGGCTACTTGTTTTTTCCGCCGCTCGAATTGGCCAATCATAGGCTTTCTATGATTGGCCAATCAGCGTCAAGAAAAGTAACCAATCAATGTCAGGTATTTTTGTCCAATAGGAATAGCCTATTTGGAGTATGTTAATATGGAACAGTAACCACAAATATTTTTAGCTGATTTATAATACACCATCATGGTTATTCTTAATGGGGATTATAAAGTTACACACTGGTGAACTAAGAAAATACTGCAGTGTTGGAGAGATCTTGAGAAATTACTATTCTCAAAAGAGTCAAAAACTGTGAAAGAACTAAGAGTAAAGAAAGAAAGAAAAATATTTGTTGTTCTTCCCACTCAGGGTTTAGCAGGTATTTTTTTTTAAAAAAATTAAGTCTGTCTCAATGGGAAGACTCAGATAATTTAATTTGATCAATTTGATGTGATCTGTTAAATTCTTAGATATGCATCCGTAATAATAACGTATAGAATTGAATGAAATTGAATTGATTGTGACGAGTTTTGCAGCTTGGGCTTAGGGCAGTGGATGATTGATGGATGATTGAAACTGCTGAGTTTCCCAATGCTTCAAGAATGACCTACAGGTTGCCCATGGAAAAAAAGTGAAATTTAAAAGGATAAAATCTCCACAGGTCTCAGAGAAATTCCTTTTACAGTTGCAAGATTTTGCAAGAAAGAGAAGTGAGAAAGATCCCATGAAGGATTTGATTTGGGAGTGCAATTTGTGTGTGTGTGTGTAAAATCTGTGTGATTAGTTGAAGAGAGAGAAAGAGACTGAGTGGAGAAGGGAGGTGAGAATTCTATGTAATTTAACCCCCCTTCTTTTGCACAGGGATTTTTTTTCTTTTTACCTTGAAGGTTGAAGAGAGAAGCAGGGGAGGGGGAACTACCCCATTTCTCATTTTAATCCCCCCCCTTCTCCATCTCTGCAGAGCCAGCCTGAGAAAGGTAGGGTAAAGGTTTTTAGATGTTGTAAACAGAGCTGGAAGGAACCTTGGAGATATTCTAGTCCCCTGTTTAGGCAGGAAACCTATACCCTTTTAGATAAATTGTTACCCAATCTCTTCTTAAAAGAGTGACATCTGATCCCTTCCTTTTGTAGTCTACACTATTTTGGCTTGCATATTGAAAGGTATGCAAATATATTCTTTTCTAAATACAATTTTGATATTTTTTCTTCTGAAAATTTTTGAGGTTTAAAAAAATGCTTAATTAAACCTATCTAAAAAGAAATGATTTTGAAATATTTTTGTTTTCATTTGCAAGTGTTTTTGACTTAATGAGAATTTGTTTCCATATGAATGGAATCTGAGTCTGTCACACAGATTTTACATACTTAGGAATCACGGTGCTCCATTCTATGGCATGTTTGTTTGTCAGCAACACAAGTTGTTGCCCTTTTTAGGAGTTGTTACAGGGATGAATGTCAACTGGATATTATAACTTTGAAGGGATTAATAATTACACTTATTTTGAACGGAGACTTGTATGCTAAACTACTAGAAGAAAAGCCTATTGTTACACAGATTAGGGAATCGCTTTTGAGGGTTTTTCAACACAGAAGTGGCATATTTCTCTGAAATGCTAAATTGTCAAGGATAAAAGATATTTATGGGGAGGTTTGGATTTTGAACATTATTGTGTTGGGGTATTTATATTATAGCCTAGGGTTAGACTTGATTTAAATTACATTTCCTTGGGGGAATGGCTAAAAGTGGGAAGATTTCATTATTATTTTTTAAGATAGTGGATCACTTGACTAGATGGGTTGAGGCTTATTCAGCCATGAGAGCCAAAATTATACTGGAGCAGATAATACCTAGAAATGGGATAGTAGGAGCTATAGACAGCAACTCATTTTTCTGCAAAAACGCTTCAGTCAATCATGGAGTATGAGAAATTGGTGGGAATGTCACATTCTGAAAATTCATCTATTCCATGGGCCAACTGTTTACCCTTGGCCTGGTTCTGAATTTGAACCTGTCCAAAAAGGGATACATCACCTTCTGAAATGATGTTTGGATTACCACACTTGAACAGAATGAGGGAAATCACACAGTGTGAAACTAAAGATATGTCTGTAAAGAACTGTATACTTGGCCTCTACTCTTCTTTATCTCACTTCAGAAGCAAATTACTTCTAACTCAAACCCTACTCTCAAATTTGCTGTCCATAAGTTCCAGCCTGGGGATTGGGTCCTGATAAAAGCCTGGGACAGGTCCTACCAAATCTTGGTGACCACTGAAACAGCAGTCTGACCAAAAGACAAAGGATGGACCCCAGTTGATGAAATTAAAAGAGTGGAAAGTGTTTCCTGGAGAAGACCAGCTGAGAATAAAAATTAAAAATCATAGGTGGTATGAATAAACTTTGTGATTTTTCTCATTGCAGGAGTACCAACTTTTTGATTTTTCCTGTCTCAGTGTCAGCTTATGTTATTCCAGCTGAAGATCCCAAGAGAAGCTGATGGACCAGTAAAAGACTCTTTTTCAATTCCCAAAAGACAGCTGGAAAGATTATTGGGGGAGGGTGGAAATTTATTGAAATGTTTTCTTTTTTGTCTCATTTAAGAGCCTGTCACATAGGCCGATGGATGCAAAACGTATGTAAAAAAGACACAGCAGATGAGAAAATGTTTCATCCGTTGTTATCCGCTCTCAAAAGTGCCCTGAATTTGCATAAGCAGAGCAGACAACAACAGAAAGGAACGGACGGGGGAGGATGTAGCCAGGATGTTAAGGCTGCTCCACGGAAGCCTAGTGGATGGAACGGATGGAAGCGGTATGGCACATCCGCAGGGCTTCCAGGGAGCACAGTGAAGCGGATGCCAAGAGGATGAAGCGGATGAAGACGGAAGCCTAGCGGATGCCTAGTGGATGCAAAGCGTTCACTGCGCATGTGGGAGGATGCATTGCGTCAGCCCCGTGGATATAAAGGGAAGCAACTCGCAAGCAGGTCACCATTCAGAGGAAAGACCTGCTGCCAGACACAGCTCCAGCCAGCCAAACAACCATGAGGAAAAAGAGGAAGCCTCTGCGTCTGCTGCCAGCCCTGGCAAGAAGGAAAGGACCACCATCCCACCCCCTGGCCCTGACTTCTGCTTCTGCTGGGGCTTCTGCTACTCGGGCTGAGTCTTCTGGTGCTGGAGCTTCTGCTGGCGCTGCTCCTGGTCCTGCTGGTCCTGCTGGTCCTGCTGGTCCTGCTGGTCCTGCTGGTCCTGCTGGTCCTGCTTGGTCCTGCTGGTCCTGCTGGTGCTCCTGGTGCTCCTGGTTCCTGCTGGTGCTGCTGCAGCTCCTGGTCCTGCTGATCCTGCTGGTGCTCACCTCTGCTGCTGATGATCCTGGTCCGGCTGGTCCTGCTAGTGCTCCCTGGTGCTGCTGGTGCTGCTGGTCCTGCTTTTGCTGCTAATGTTGTTGCTGCTGGTGGTGGGGGTGGTGCTGTGGAGGTGGAGCAGCCCCTACAACTTTGAAGCCCCCTCTGATGTGGGCCCAGATGGCCCAGCCAGAGGGAGGAAGAGGCATATGTGAGAACGGAGAGGAGGCAATACTCCATCGAAGAGGACCATGAGGAGGAGGTGTTGGAATGGCTGAGGGAGAACGAGTATCTATGGCGGAAAGGAACAGGCTCTATCGAGACACCAAAAGGAAGCAGGCTGCTTTGAGAGAGAAGGCGGAGAGCCTGGGCTACACTTCAGAAGTGCTCCTCGAGTGGTGGAAGCACATGCACACCTGGTACGGGAAGTTGCACCTCAAGAAATCTGGCCAGGCCACAGTCAGCTGTTGGACCGAGAGACCTACGTGATGGCCAAGTGGAAAGTGAGATCTGCCACGAGGAGCAGCCCCTCTGACAACACTCTCTCTCAGGCAGCCCGCAGAAAGCCAGTCCTCTTCTGGCTAAGAGTCAGCTCCTGTGTCCAGGGAGGTATCTGTGGAGCGTCCCATGACGGAGACCCTCCCGACAACTGCACGAGGAGCGTGTGGAGGACCCCCTGGGGCAGTGGGAGCAAGGAGAGGGCACTTCCACCAGAGACCAACCCACATCCACCTCCAGCTCCACCTCCACAGAAAGCAGGCAGAGGCAGACCAGAGGGGCAGAGCCACACTATCCTGCTAGAGATCAGGGACACTGAATGGGAGAGGAGGCAAAACTCCATCGAAGAGGAACATGAGGATGAGGTGCTCGAATGGCTGAGGGAGAGCGAGTATCTATGGCGGAAGGGACACAGGCTCTATCGAGACACCAAAAGGAAGCAGGCTGCTTGGAGGGAGAAGGCAGAGAGCCTGGGCTACACTTCAGAGGTCCTCCTTGGCTGGTGGAAGCACATGCACACCTGGTATGGGAAGCTGCAACTCAAGAAATCTGGCCAGGCCACAGTCAAGCTGAGGGACTGGAGACCTACGTGATGGCCAAGTGCAACTTCTTGGAGGATGAGATCCACCACCGAGGAGCAGCCCCTCTGACAACCCACTCTCCCAGGCAGCCCACAAACAGCCAGTCCTCTTCTGGCCAAAGAGTCAGCTCCTGTGTCCAGGCAGGTATCTTGTGGAGTGTGCCCGATGGAGACCCCCCCAACAGCTGCACTCCCCGTGGCGGAGCATGTGGAGGACTCCCTGATGCAGTGGGAGCAAGGAGAGGGCACTTCCAACCACAGGCCAACCCACATCCACCCCCAGCTCTCACCTCCACAGAAAGCAAGGCAGAGAGGCAGACTGGAGGGGCACAAAGCCACACTATCCTGCTGGAGATCGGGGACAATATCAGAAGCAACGTAGAATCTCCTCTCTCAGCTGGTACACACTGACATACCATCCTCAAATCGCAAGCCCTTCCTCACCTTATGTCAACTAGACCCTCCTGGACATTCTGAATCACAGTACCAGGTGATCAAGGACAGGATCACCGGTCTTCTTCACAACCTCCAGACCCAGCTGAACCTTGCTCCCACCCAGTCCAGTTCTGCTGCTCCCCCCCAGGTGATGTCACTGCCCTCCCAAGGCTTTCCACAGGCCCTCACCTACCAAGGCTATGGCTACCAGAAGCTCCAGCAGCACAGCAGCCCTTCCCAGTCCAGGCACAGGTACATCGAATGCCACCGCTGCCACTGATGCCACCAATGCCACCCACAGCACCTATGCCACCGATGCCACAGATGCCACCCACACCACAGATGCCACCCACACCTCACCTCGCTCACCTGCAGACCAGACAGCCCCCCTACACTCCTCCTTCCTCCACCCACAGCCAAGCCTGCCTCAGAACATCTGTCATCGGTCTTGGACTGACACCCCATGTCCTGGAGAAAGGGGCTCTCAACATCACGGAACTGAGCCAGCTCTCTGAAAGCTTCCTCCACACACCACCCCCTGTTGTCCCTCTTGAGGCCAGGCACCCCAATGGCGCCTCAGACCAGCACTCCAGCAGCAGCCACCTCCACAGCACCTGGACACTTCACCCCTGAGACTATGGGCACGCCTCAGAGTGGACTGTGAAGAGTGCAGAGACTGGGTTGCTACCTGATGACTTTATCTTTGCTTGGGACACTTGGGTCATTTTCTTTTACAGTTTGTTATTAAGAAAGATTATCTTTGCTTCACACACTTGGTCAGTTCTTGTAGTCAATAAAGTCTTGGTGGAAACTTTTAGAAATGGTTTTAAGCCTTTGCATGCTTGTGGGATGGATAAGGATAGCATTGGGATGGACAGGGATACCTGTGGGATGGGTAATAGCTGTGGGATGGGCAGAATACCTTTGGATGGGTAATAGCTGTGGATGGGCAGGGATACCTGTGGGATGGGTAATAGCTGTGGGATGGGCAGGGATACCTGGGGGATGGGTAATAGCTGTGGGATGGGCAGGGATACCTGTGAGATGGGTAATAGCTGTGGGATAGATAAACCTTCAGTGCAAGCATAGTGGGACTGTATGGTCCACCCTCCCAGGTGCCCCACCTTTTGCCCTTTATTATCAATAACAATTTAATCATTGATCCACACATTTCAACATAAACACAACTCTTTATTAAATGCCCTGTTCATTGTAGGGCCACTCAACATGCATGGCACAATCTCATCAGTGTGATGAGACAGGCTGAAGGAAGCATCCATTAAGCATCTATCATCCTGTCTTGCCACTCCACTGCTCCAGCTGGGGAGTTTCACCAGTTTCTCAGGAGGTTGCGCTGCTTCTTCCCTTCACGTGAAGCTCTGTTAGGGCCTTGCACATCCACAGTATCTATCAGTTTTTCACCCTTGCCTCCATTCACCAGGCTCCATGTCCCCACATACCTGTTCTGCAAGACTGGGTAGTGGGTGCGCATGAGATTGTGCAGGATGCAGCAACTTCCATGATCCTCCTCACAGTCTCTGGGCGATGCTGCATGTTGGTGAGAAGTACCTGGAACCTGTTGGCCAGAACGCCAAAGGCCTGGACAGCCTGTAGTTGAAGAGCCTCTTTCATGGGTGAGGTATCTGTAAGTGTAGGGCTTCATGAGGTAGGTTCTGAAGAAGGAGGTGTCATCCCCATGATGAAGTAGGGCATATCTTGTGTGTCATTGGGAGGCAGGTCTGGATCTGAGAAGCCCATGATGATGTTGCGTTCCAGCCCCTCCTTGAGGTGACTCGCGTTGTATACCTGGGCATCTGAAGATGACCCGTTGTCTGAAGCATCGATGTACATGAACTTGTAGTCAGCATCGACCATGGCGAAGAGGATAATGATGAAAAAGCCCTTGTAGTTGAAGTAAGTGGAACCTGACTTGGCCGGAGCTTTGCAGGCCACGTGCTTGCCATCTATGGCTCCAACGGTGTGGGGAAAGTTCCACTTCTGATACCACTGCTCTGCAATTTCTTCCAGCCTTCTTCAGTGGAGGGGCACTGGAGGAGCTCCTCCTTGTATTCTTCGATGATGGCCTGCACCACTTCTCTGACCACAATGCTGATGGTGTTGGGTGGCACCCTCCAGCTGTACTGCATGCTCCTGTAGGTGGTCCCTGAGGCCAGGTGGCGCAGAGTGAGTGCCACCTTGAGCCCAGGGTCAAGGCTGGGCCGGAAGTTGGTGCTCTGCCAGGTCAATCTGGGTCTCAGTCGCTCCACAACTTCATCAAACATGGCTGGCGGCATCCTCATGAAGTTCTGGAATGCACGAGTGTCTTCATTCCTCAGCTCCACCATCAGCTTGTTATGCAATCAGTACTCTGCTCTTCTCGCTTTCCATCTTCAGACCCAGACACTTCTTGGCCACCTCTTTTTCTTCGCGTAGAACAGGTGAAAGAGCCTGTAGATGGCTTCCACTAGGTGTCCTTTTGCATTCTTTAGACATCCTGCAGACATCCTAAATATCCGGGATACATCCTCTATGCGAACGTTTTTTCCGTTTTAATGCTTTTTATGCGAGCTGCATCCGCTTTCATCCTTTCTCCGTCCATGCTACTAACACTTTGTGTCCATTCCGCATCCGTTTCACTTCCTCCCTGTGACTGTTTTCCCCTGGAGCAGATGCGAGTTGCGCAGATGCGCAGCGGATGCCTAGCGGATATAGCGGATGCATAACGGATGACGACGGATGTCTAATGGATGTTCCCTGTATGCATAGCGGATGCAGAATGGACGCGTTGGATACATCTTCCGCTCAAAATGTTTTTGTGCAACTCAAAACTTTTTGAGCGGATGAAATGTCAGTAGACGGATGCTGGATGGATAGAGAGGATGAAAAACGGATGCAGTGAGTACAGAACGGAAGCATCGCATTAACCAACGGATGGCAAGTGTTTCTCTCCATTTTACATCCTCTTTGAATCTGTTGGTGCTGTGTGACAGGGGCTTTATATTGTAACCAGTTTAATGTACTCATGTAGGAATTGTGTATTTGAGAGTCGTTGCCACAGCAACTTTTGAATAGCTTGGTTTTGAATACTTTGGACTTCTGTCTGATGGATGGGAAATTTGTCCAACATGTTTATATTTAAAAGTAGCAGCATACACATACACACATATAGAGAGAGAGACACATACCATTCAGAATTAGGTAATTTTTCCTAATACCTCCACATGAAGCTGCTCATAGGTTGATTTTTGCTCTGTGCCACTAAGGCACAAGAAGTCATGTCTCCATTGGGGAGGGGCATCCCTCTCAGGCAATTCCCTCACTTGTGATTGCAGAAAAGAGATCTCCAAACCCAAAGCCCTGACTATAACTCAAAAATGATGCTGCACAGTTGCCCGGATGCTGTACTGGTGGCCTCATGAGTAGAAGTCCGAGGGCTCATTGTGTGTAAAAAATAAATAAATCGAAATACTCAATAGCCTGGATTGCACAATGACTAAGAATTAGGACAGGTACAGTAATGTTCCCTTGAAAATGGGCAGCCTGTAATTTCAAGAAGAATCATTGCTGTGAAGAATTTTTGGGGTTTGTGCTTGCATAACATCTGTTTGGAAAGTCACAGACAATGATATAAACATCTGAAAATAATTGGCATGGAAAATTGGATACTGTAAATTGGATGCTGTAAATTTCTTTCCAGAACTTTTTTCCCTGACTGCTAGACCTTCATGGTTGAAATGGCTTTTGGGGACCATCTGTTGCCTCTTATCAATGCTTTTATATTTCCTCATTCATCAGGATAGAAAGAAATCTGTCCTTTAAAACAAAATTGGGGAATGTTAGAGTAATAAATAAAGGAAAGAAATAAAAAATATTATAGAGAGAGAATAGGGAGTTACTCTATATTGTCTTATCTTGATATTAGGCAGTAGTTTTCTGATGTATCTATTTCCTATGTATATAGAAGTATTTATCTCTATAGGCATTTCTTATCTTGCTGTTGTGGAAGATATTTCTCTAACCTTTGTATTGTAAAACATCTAAAACATCCCATCTAAATCAATCTGAATGGAATGTACTCCCTGGGAACGTAACTCCCTATGTCTGGAGCAATATATACCTTTTGAAGTATGCTGTTAATAGCCCTCTTAAATGGTCAGTTGTGATCATTAACAGACAATAGGAGAAAGGATACTGAAAGATAAATAAGTGTCAGGAGGACATTTGTCTTTTTGCAGGAAAGATGTAAATCTAACAGAATGTTTTGCAGTGCAATTACTCTACTTCTAAAAGAATCTTAAGGTATAAGAAGAGTTATTTTCACCTATATGCTTTGCAACTTTCCTCACATATCTGTGTGTATGAGAGGAGAGATCTTACCATATTATTGATCAATAAAAGTTAGATTTTGTTCTTCAAAGCCTCTGTTTAAATTCATTTTTGGCACAGCATGATCTTAAGTTATAGCTGAACCTTACACAATGTACTACTCAGATTTTATAATGGACTGCAGTAAAATAATTAACCTGGGGAAAAATCTTTCCAGAATAATTTCATTATCTACTGGGTGATAAACAACATATATGTAATAGGATTTTGTTTTCTTATGTAGTCCTTTAAATGTCTATCTCAAGGTTTCTCAACCTTGGCTATTTTAAAATAAGTGGTCTTTTACTCCCAAAATTTCCCAATGAGGATGAGCTGGCCAGAAAATTCTGGAAGATGAAATCTATACACCTTAAATATTGAATATTGAAAAACACTGATCTAGATCAATGGTAGCTTTTAGATTAAATTTCTCTTGAAGTTGGCAAGCAGGAGCATACAAATAGATTTTCTTCACTAGGTTAATTTCTGGCCTTCTGATTCTGTAAGCCTTCATTTGTACACATAGGAATTCAACAATAAACTATATTAGTCACAGGATTTGTTGTGAGTAGGTATGTTTATTTTCGCTCATTTTCTTTCCAACACGGCAACAATGGATATATCGGATAAAGTCAGCACTGAGATCATTTGTCTCTCAGTGCAATTTATCATGCAGCCTGACCCTATGCAGCTAACTAACATCCGCCCTTCCCATTAGTCCTACATGCCTCCACCCCACAATTCTAAACGCAACTAATTATCAAACATAATGTGGTTTCAATTCCCAGGTTGTTGGGTTTTTTTATATGGAACTGTTGTCTCAAATGAGATGTCGATATATCTGTATATAGTATCCATGATGCATCAGCTAATTGGTAACCTATCCACCGGACTAAATATTGCAATACTCCATGTCTACGACATGAATCAGGTATTTCATCGATTTTGTAATGGTCATCATGGACTGGTCCTGGGGTATGCAATCTACGCTCTTGTCATGTCATATTTGCAGTTTTTTGCAGACTGATATGAAATACGGGGTGAACTCTTTTGAATAGAGAGGGAAGTCGAAGACCAACTGACACAGGATTGATTACTCATATAATTTGAAATGGTCCAATGTATTTTGGACCTAGTTTTTTACTAATTAAACTGAGGAGTAGGTATTTAGTTGATAGATATACCCAATCTCCAATATTATATTGTGTTTGTGCTGATCTTTTTTTATCTGCTTGGGCTTTATACATTTTCTGCATTTTTTTTCAAAGCAAGACAAACTGAGTTCCATTGCTTATGTATTTTATCTGCCCAGGTAGTTGTGTTCTCTATACTGAGTTCTTGTTCATTATAGGGCCATTTGGGTATTGGTACAAATTCCATACCACTTACTATTTGGAAAGGGAAATGATCAGTACTGCTATGTACCATATTGTTATATGCTATTTCAGCAAACAGTATCAGATCTGCCCAATCACTTTGTTGATAGTTAACGTAACAACGAAGATATTGTTCGATGGTGGTGTTTGCTCTTTCAGCCGCTACATTGTTAGCTGGGTGATATGTTGTATTTAGTCCTTGTGTTTAGCCAATCAAATGAATAAACTCCCACCTGAATTTTGCAGTGAATTGTACTCCCCTATTGGATATTATTTTTTGAGGTACTCCATGTAAGTGATATATATGTTTTATAAATAACTTGGCTAACTTCTTAGCGGATGGTATTTCTTTACATGGGACAAAATGTGCTTGTTTGGAGAACAGATCAATAACCATCCATATCAGTGTATAGCCATGGCTATCTGGTAGATCAACTATAAAGTCCATTCCAATGTCTTGCCAGGGTTTCATCAGTTCAGACACTGTAATAATCCTGCTGGCTTTCCAATTTTATTTTTATTTACTATACATACAGGACAGGATTTAACATAATTCTCCATATGTGATTTCATATCTGGCCACCAAAACTGTCGTTTTGCTAAATGTAACATTTTTAGGAACCCATAGTGTCCTGCCTGTTTAACATCATGACATTTTTTTAATACTATTGATTTTAATGTGTTTGGTACATATATTTTAGTTCCCTACCAAGCGATCCCATTTTTCATTTCTATTTGATTTTTATTACCTATAAACCATTCACCTTCCACTAACATTGTAGGTAAGTCTGTTGTAAGTATTGTGGATCATAAAGATTCTATTCTATTAGTATAGATACCATTGATATCAATGGTTGGATCATATTCTCTCATACACTATTATACTGAGGAAGCCTTGACAAAACATCCCCCATAAAGTTTCTCCCTGATGGGATGTATTTTAGTGTGAAGTTAAACCTTTAAAAAAAATTGCCCAGCAAATCTGCTTTGGCGACAACCTTCGTGGATTTTGGAGTGCTTCTAAATTTTTATGATCGGTCCACACCTCAAATGGTTGTGAATTTCCTTCTAGTAAATGTCTCTAGTTCAGTAGTGCCCAGTGGACTGCAAAGTCTTCCTTCTTCCAAATCACCCAATTTCATTCAGCTGGACTAAATTTCCTAGATGTATATGCACATGGTTGTAAATTACCTTCTTTATTTCTTTTGCAATAAAACAGCTCCTACCGCTACATCGCTGGCATTCGCTTGAATGATAAATGGTAGAGTTGTATCTGGGTGTTTCAGTACTGGCTCTTTTGTTAACAGATTTTTTTCTGTTATCAAATGCTGTTTGACATTGGTCAGTCCACTTTAACATAGCACTTGGTTTTGGATTTTTAATACAAATGGATTTAGTTCGTAATAAATCTGTTAGTGGTATAGCAACATCAGCAAACCACGGAATAAATTGTCTGTAAAAGTTTGCAAATCCCAAGAAACTTTGCAGTTGTTTCCTGGTTTTTGGAGCTTGCCATTT
>BHFT01064110.1:0-20993 GCA_004320025.1 Laticauda laticaudata
GGGAAACGCATAAACCTTCGAAAAATATATGTGTCAATTTGAAAACAGAAAGAATGTGAGCCAAGCCCTTTTACGAGAGGGCGGACAGGGTATAAAACTACTGCCTGAATTTTGCTCTGAGTTCCTTCAATGCCTGAGGGGACCCATCTGCAGACACGTGAATAAAACCTTGTTTTCCTTGGATCAACGAATCTTTTGGTGGTCTTTTCATCAGTGCCACCTCACAAATGTAAGGTGGAGAAAAGCCAAGTTTTACACCTAGGCAGAATGAACTAAGGATATAAGTACAGTTTCAACGAAACCTGGCTCAAAAATGGTAACTGTTAGGGGGACCTTGGAGTCCTAGTGGACAATCATTTAAATATGAGCCAGCAGTGTGTGGCAACAGCCAAAAAAGTAATACGATCCTTGGTTATATAAACAGAAGCATAGATACTTCAAAATCACGTGAAGTATTAGTACTGCTTTATGAAACCTTGGTTAGATCACACCTGGAATACTGCATTGTGTTTTGGTCACCACATTACCAAAAAGATGTTGGGACTTCAAACACCACCGAGAATGCTACTGTCCTTCAAAGCGACCTTAATTATGTGTCTGAATTGTGAGACAATTGGCAATTCCAAATCTTAACCAACAAATGCTCTGTCCTACACATTGTTAAAAAAAATCTACACCTGTGGTGGGATTCAAATTTTTTTACTACCGGTTCTGTGGGTGTGGCTCGGTGGGCATGGCAGGGGAAGGATATTGTGAAATCTCCAGTTAGAGGTGATATCTGAGGGTTCTTCAAACTCCTCAAAATTTCCGTTCCCGGTTCTCCAGAATGGGTCAGAACATGCTGAATACCACCTCTGCAGTACACCAAATACAAATTAGGCGGATATGACATCGATGATCCTCACTCTGTCAAGGACCTGGGAGTTCTCATATCAAATGACCTAAGCGCCAGAGCTCACTGTAATAGCATTGCCAAAAAGGCATTAAGAGTTGTAAATTAGATTTTGTAAATTAGATTTACAACTTTTTATGCCTTTTTGGCAATGCTGTTACAGTGAGCTCTGGCACTTAGGTCATTTGATACGAAGCTTCTCCAGAATTACCGAATTGTTAACTAGAGCATACAAAACTTTTGCTAGACCAATACTCAAATATAGCTTTTCAGTCTGGAATCCGCACTGTATATCGGACATTAGTACAATTGAGCCGAGTCCAGAAGTATTTCACAAGAAGACTACACTCTTCTGCTTGCAACAGAATACCCTATATCACCAGGCTTGAGATTTGGGCCTTGGACAACCTTGAACTACACTGCCTACAGTTAAGACTTAAGCTTAGCACACAAAATTATCCGCTACAATACCCTACCAGTCAATGACTACTTCAGCTTCAACCACAACAATGCAAGAGCACACAACAGATACAAACTCAGTGTAAATTGCTTCAAACTCGATTGCAGGAAATACCACCTCAGCAACAGAGTGGTCAATGCCTGGAATGCACTACCTGACTCTGTTGTTACATCCTCTAACCCCCACTCCTTTAACCTCAAACTATCCACGACTGACCTCACCCCAATCCTAAGGGGTCTGTAAGGGGCATGCATAAGTGCACCATCATGCCTACTGTCCCTGTCCTATTGTCCCCACTTATTTGTACCTATTTCCTGTATTCTGTATTCCTGTATGTTTATACTTATACCTATTATCTTGTAAGAGATTGACAAATAAAATAAATAAAAATAAACTAAGATCATTAAGGACCTAGAGACTCAAACATATGAAGATTAGCTGCAGAAATGATAGCAGTATTCCAATATTTGAGGGGTTGCCACAAAAAAGAGGGGGGTTGATCTTGTCCCAAAGGTGCTTTTTCCAGGAGGCAACTGGACTTCCTTGTTTTTCTTTTGAAGATGTTTAGCTTCTCTCTAACCTTCATCTACTTCTCTAACCTTCATCTCTGACAGGATAGTGGGGAATGGAAGGATTTATATTCCTTGCAGACAGCTAGTCATTTGCATCCTTTTAAGTGGATCATTGAAGCACTTGGAAGTTATCTGTATCCTCGGGGCCCCCTGAGTAGTGCTCCTGGTTCCTGTAATCTGCAATTTTTCAGGAATTGGGGACTATTTCCTCTGTGCTACATGAGCTTTGAGATTACATTCATTGGCTTTGAAATTGTTTCTGCCAGCTTGTTCAAACCACACACCCCTCAGGTAAACCATCTGGTCAAGGTGATTTGTACTCATCCAGGGTAGATAGGTATTCTCTTACTAATTCCTTGCCTGTTTTGACTTGTATGCAGGAAGGAAGGAAGAAAAAACCAACATATCAAAAGCAACGCTGGCCATAAAACTACCGTTGGTATAACTTTTTTTTCCGTGGCATTCTTCTTATTCCTTATATATTCAAACTTTTATTATTTTTTACTTTAGTTGCTAGTTTTAGCTTATTCTGAGCTTTCTCCCTCCTTGCAGGTTTGGGCTGGCAAAATAATTTGCAGGTGTTTATGTCTTCTTAAGCACCCATTTTATGAGAGGGACTCTCTCATTTCAAATGAGCATCTATTGTGTAACTTCATCTTTTCAAATGTAGCTATTTGAGATCTTTTGCCTCAAAATATTTCCTTTACTCAATAAGACAGCTTTGCCATATTACTCTTAATATTGAGGTAAAGTCAGTGTTGCAATTCGAATTCAATTATTCAACTCCTCCCTCTCTCTGACAGCAAAAAACATCTCCTTTCTTTGATAACTTCTTTAAAGTTCTTGCACATCCTTAATCTTATCTTTGCAGGTGTAATGTACTCAGCTCCTTGCATTTAGAAAACAGGACTTGAGGAAAGCAACCCTATAACTTTTCTCTGACATCTTGCAGGGATTTTGAATTGTATTTAGTCTCAAGTGCTCCCCATTTATAGATTATTCAGGTTTCATATCTTTGTTTAGTCAAATAATTCCAACAACAACAAAAATCCACAAGGCATTATTTAGTAAGTACATCACAAAACAGGTTGTATTTTCTTTTTCCACATTAAGAAAGTCACAAATTTCAAGAGACATAATAGGCTATTAAAAAGAACAATCAGGAAATATGGAAGAAAATGGCTTCAAGAGGAAGAAAAGGGAGTGCCAGTGTTTAAAGTGGTCCAAATGTAAAAGAAGAAAGCTGGCACACCCATTCGGAAAACTGGCCAAATGTGTATCCAAAGAGAAACAAATAATAGGACATGAAATATTTCAAAGATTTCATTTAAATTCTACAACTAATACTTGTGATGAAACTGAATTTTGGGGGAAGGGCTTAATTTTACTGCATGCATACAAAACAGTGCTGGTTAGGGTAGGTCATGTTTTATGAGAAACACGGTAACTATGACACTTTGACGCCATTGTCTCCAGGACCCACATTATACAGGTAGTCCTCCACTTAACATCAGTTCATTTAGTGACCATTTGAAGTCACAATGGCACCGAAAAGTGATTTAGGACTATTTTTGATCCTTGTGAGGTTGCAGCATTCCCCATGGTCACATGATCCAAATTCAGACAATTGGTGACTGGACATATATCTAGCCATGGTGGTATGGTGGGTAGAATGCAGTTTTTACAGGCTAACTCTGCTGACTGCCAGCAGTTCGAGTCTCACTGGCTCAAGGTTGACCCATCCTTCTGAGGCCGGTAAAATAAATGAGGACCCAGATTGTTGAGAGCAATAGGCTGACTCTGTAAACCGCTTAGAAAAGGCTGCAAAGCGATATATAAGTGTAAGATGTGATTGTTACAAGGGTCATGTGATCACTTTTTGCAAGCCAGACTCACTTAATAACTGTGGCAAGAAGTCATAAAATGGGGTCATTAACCGTCTTGCTTAGCAACAGAAATTTTCAGCTCAATCACAATTGTAGAGGACTACCTGTCAGCCTTTGAGAATCCTTCTTCTGCTTGTCTTTCTGGCTGCCATAGAAACGAGCGGGGGGGGGAAGGGAAGATTAATTAGGCTATGTGGGTATGGGGGGAAGAGTACTGGAGGCTTGAGAGGGTAAACTATAAAACTTGGGAAAACTTTCTTGACTATGTTTACTTGCTTACTGCGCAGCTGCAGCTTCTTATCTTGGATAGAGATCAACCGCCATGGCGAGCCAGATGTCTGAAACACTACCTGAAGATGCCCCACATGACATTATGCACACCTCAGACTGGACGACCATTTTGAATTATTGGGGGTGGGAACATTGGCATAACTTTCCATAGGTGATTTTCGCGCCTATTGCCTCAGGTCTTTTATTTCTACTGATGCTACCATTTCAGATTTCAGTAAAAGTCCTTTTCTCTTTAACAGTGATGGCTAACTGTTTTGGGCTTCTGTGCCAAAAATTGTGCGTACGCTTGCATGATCGCACTGGCATACCAGCACCCAGAAAGCAATCCCCCCCTGCCCCCTTACCTGCATTGTGCCTCACAACTGATTTTTGGCTGGTTTGAGGCCTTTTTTGGCCTCCCAGAGGCTTGAGGAAGGCTTCTGCAGGCTTTGCAGGCTGAAAACTAGCCCCGTTTCGTCACTTCTGGTATAGTCGGAAAAACAGGAAGTTATGAAATGGGGCTAGTTTTCGGCCTGCAAAGCCTGCAGAAGCCTTCCTCAAGTCTCTGGGAGGCTGAAAAAGGCCTCAAACCAGCCAAAAATCAGCTGTGAGGCACGCACATGTGCAGTGAGGTAAGTTTGCCTGCAGCTCACATGCCGGCACAAATGGCTCTGTGTGCCACCTGTGGCATGCATGCCATAGGTTCGCCATCACGGCTCTAGAACAATGGAGTCGCAGGTTTTCCTTCTTTGATTGTGAATGGAGCCATACCTGACACTACCTGTGTAGGATAGAGGTTAGTCCAGTATCAGATTTCAGCAAGGGTGTTGTCCCGGATCCCCTGATCCTTCAAGTGTTGGGCTATATGCTAAGCTTGCAGGACAGGCTGCTCGCTTCTCCCGGTGAACTTTCTTGTGCTTGGTGAGATCCGAGCTCGAAATGAAACACTTCCCGCACTCGAAGCAGGCATAGGGCTTCTCCCCGGTGTGAGTCCTCTGGTGAGTAATCAGGGAGGATTTCCGATTGAAGCACTTGCCACAGTCCAGGCACTTGTGGGGTTTTTCCCCCGTGTGGATGATGTTGTGGTTCAGAAGGTTGGAGCTGGTGCTGAAGCTTTTCCCGCACTGGAAGCACTGGTAAAGGTTCTCCCCAGTGTGGATCCTTTTGTGGGTGATCAGAGGCGCTTTGGCGTTGAAGCTCTTCCCGCACTCGGAGCAGCTGTAGGGCTTCTCTCCTGTGTGGGTCCTCTCGTGGATGATGAGGTGAGTCCTCTGGCTGAAGCTCTGGCCACAGTGGGAGCACTTATATGGCCTCTCTCCTGTGTGGACCCTGCGGTGCATCATCAGGTTGGTCCGCGTGCCAAAACCCTTCCCGCACTCGGGGCACTCATATGGCTTCTCCCCAGTGTGGATCCGCTTGTGTGCGATGAGCGAGGCAATCTGGTTGAAGCTCCGGCCGCATTCAGAGCAGTGGTAGGGCTTCTCGCCCGTGTGCACCCTCTTGTGCCTCAGGAGCTGGGAGCTGTTCCCAAAGCTCTTCCCGCACTCAGGACACGCGTACGGCTTCTCCCCCGTGTGAGTCCTCTCATGAGTGATCAAGGACGACTTCCAGTGGAAGCCTTTGCCACAGTCGGCGCACTTGTGGGGCTTCTCCCCCGTGTGGACAATGTTGTGATAGATCAGGTTGGAGCTGGTGGTGAAGCACTTCCCGCACTCGGCACACACGTAGGGCTTCTCCCCCGTGTGGGTTGCCTTGTGCTTCAGGAGGGCCGCCTTGGTGCCAAAGCTCTTGCTGCACTCTGAGCACGGATAGGGTTTAGCCCTGGCTGCAGTTCCCTGGCTGGACGCTAGGGGCACTCTGTTCTGGAAGGTTTTCCCACACTGGGGGCAGATGTAAAATTCTTCCGGGTTCATTTTCTGATGGGCAGGAGGGTCATCGACCTCGCAGAAGTGTCTACACTCTGTGCATTTCCTTGTGCTTTTATTCTGGGTTGGGTCTTCTTTGACACCGTGTTCATCACTTCCTCGGCAAAGCTTGGTCTTTTTAGGATGGTCTTTTTGAAAGCTCTGTAGTTCTGGCTGATTTTCAGGCTCGGCCTCTTTTTCATCATGGAATGGGAAAAGTGTCCCTTTGGCCAAAGATGTTTCCTGCTCGAGGAATCCATCTTCTTTTGCCTCTGTGTCTTTGTTACCTGCAAGGATCAATAGAGAGTTGTGAGTCACAATCCAATAGCATGGAGTGTCCATCATTACCAAGTTAAGACCTTGTTGATGATCTTTGATTTTAACCATATTAAAAAGCTAACAATTGGCCGAAGGGAAATCTATATTTTGGAAGGCCAACTTTATATCTATCTTCTATGTCTATATCTAAGATCTAAAAAGGGAAGCGGTGGCTCAGAGGCCAAGACGCTGAGCTTGTCGATCAGAAAGGTTGGCAATTCAGCGGTTCGAATCCCTAGCACCGCGTAAAGGAGTGAGCTCCCGTTACTTGTCTCAGATTCTGCAAGCCTAGCAGTACAAAAGCATATAAAAATGCAAGTCAAAAAATAGGGACCACTTGGGAAGGTAACAGTGTTCCGTGTACCTTCAGCATTTAGTCATGATGGCCGCATAACCACGGAGACGTCTTCAGACAGCGCTGGCTCTTTGGCTTTGCAACGGATATGAGGACTGCCCCTTAGAGCTGGAAATGACTAGCACGTATTTGCAAGGGGAACCTTTACCTAAGATCTAAAATGTTCTATGTCTATCAAAAAGATTCTCAGGTTTACAATACATGTCAGAGTAAAATTTTAAGACCGTTAAAGGCACTAGTTAGAAACTGGGAGACCAAAAATTCTACTCTCACTTTAGGCACAAAGCCAGCTGGGTGACCTTGCGCCAGTCATTGTCTCTCAGATCTAGAAAGGAGACAATTGTACACCACTCTGAAAATATTGCTAAGATAACATCCAGGGCCGGTCCAGGCTGGTATCAAGATTGACTCAAAGGTACATGCAAACAAACACGTGAAAATTTGCTATCTTCAAGAGGACTATACGTAAGGCCCATTTCAATGGTTGTGTAGAGAGTCATGGAGATGACTTTGGAATAACTCAACACGGGTGATGGGAGCATAACTGGCTGGGGAATTCTGGGAACTGAAGTCCACACTTCCTCAGGTTGCCAAGATTGGGAAACACTGCACTAGAGTATAAGAGGAAGGGAAAAGGCTCACCTGTCTCACCATAGTTCCATAGTTTGTGTGATGACCCAGGGTTTGGCACAAAAGCAACAAAGTCACAAAAATAGGTTAATTCCTCCAACTTGTTCCCCAATGTCCAGTTATCATTGGCTGGAGAAAAAACTCTCCCAAGAACAGTTTTTAAAAGGAAGAAATTCTGAAAATACATATAAATTATAAATAAAAACCAACATAAACCACACTGCAGCAATAACAAGACAGTGCAGGATAAGGGATTGAAGACATCAAAAGATAACGAAACACACACACACTTGGGAGGATGCCAGAACTCTGATAAGACTTGACAAACCAGAATAATTTCACACTTTGCTTCCAGCAACTTTGCCATGGGCAGTTTGTACTTTTAAATAATCTTCCCAGCTGCAGTCAATGAAGGGCCCTTCCCTCCCCTGTAAACCATGCAACTCACGTTGCTCCCTTATCTGTTCCTTCCTGCATGCCCTAGGATGAAGAGGGGATGGGCCTGGGTCTTCCTCTGAATGGCCAGCCTGACTGTGCCCTTCGCCAGTTTCCTCTGGAGCAACATTCCCACTCCCTGTCAGCTGTTCCACCTCTCCCTTAGAATCAGATTTCCACAGGGGCATGACAGTTTGTTTCCTGAACTGGCTTACTTTGAACTTCAGACAGGCTGTGACCATTCTTTCATCATTCTTCTGCTTCAAACAGTATGTCAAGATCCAGCCACATCCTTCACTGTTTTTCCTGTTATCTTGGGAAACAGCGTCTTTTTCTCCTTATTTTCATCATGGAGAAGGACAACACCTTCTCCATGATCTGTGCACGACCAATCCTAGTCAAGTACACATATAAAGAATGGTTGCTGGAATTGGTCTGGTTTAATAAAAACAAGGACTAGGGGTGACATGATACCAGTGTTTCAATATCTCAGGGGCTGCCACAAAGAAGAGGGAGTTAAGCTATTCTCCAAAGCACCTGAAGGCAGGACAAGAAGCAATGGATGGAAAACTAATCAAGGAGAGAAGCAATCTAGAACTAAGGAGAAATTTCCTGACAATTAGAACAATTAATCAGTGGAACAACTTGTCTTCAGAAATTATAAATGCTCCAACACTGAGAGTTTTTAAGAAGAGTTTGGATGACTATTTGTCTGAAATGAAGCACCCCACAACTTCAGAAGTTGAGCTGGTTAATTGTCCACACTTTTGGGAAGCTTCTCCTGAATTCCAGGTTGCTTCTCTCCTTGATTAGTTTCCATCCATTGTGTCTCGTCCTGCCCTCTGGTGCTTTGGAAAAGGGCAGGACGAGACACAATGGATGGAAACTAATCAAGGAGAGAAGCAACCTGGAATTCAGGAGAAGCTTCCCAACAGGGAGGACAATTAACCAGTGGAACAGCTTTGCCTTCAGAGGTTGTGGGTGCTTCATCCGTGGAGGTTTTTAAGAAGAGACTGGACACTCACTTGTTTGAAATGGTACTATAGGATCTCCTGCCTTGAGCAGAGGGTTGGACTAGAAGACCTCCAAATTCCCTTCCAACTCTTATTCTTTTGAGGAGTCTAACAAAAAACCATAACAAAAGGCAATTGGAACACTATGGTTACTATTAGGATTAGAGATATGTTGGTATATATTCCGCATTTAAACATAGCTCCAAATGAACAACCAATCAGATGACCAACTGACCACATGGCACACAAGACATATCTAAGCTAAAGAGGTACGTTTGGGAACAAAATGGAAAACAAGCTCAGAGAACAAGCCACAACCGCCAAAATCTAAAACCCGAGCTACAAGTATTTTCTATTATTTCATATGTTGTTGTCTTTAGAAGCTATGACCTACCCAGTAAGAAGGTTTCCTTATCACTTTTTGACTTGCCACTGCTGACTAGTTGCCCCTTTCCTGGATCATCAGACAGCAGCTGCTCTGAGGTAGCAGGCAGGTTTCCCAAAGAATCTGGCACCTGGAAGCAAAATAAGGACATCAAAGGAAGATTCAAACAGGACCCTGGTCAAGATGAAGCCAGAGCTTCCTGTGAAAACGTGACATTTTCCTATTCTTCCTAAACCTGGATAAATTACCTCAAATTGGATAAACAGTGGTTTCTCTTTGGGTAACCACACACAAAGCCATCACAATGGGAATATTTAAATTTAAATTAACAACTGCAGTCATTCACTTAGCACCTGTGGCAAGAAAGGATATAAAATGGGGCATAATTCATTTAACAATTTTCTCACTTAGCAACAAATTTTGGCTTAAAGAGCCTCGGTGGCGCAGTGGTTAGAGTGCAGTACTGCTGGCTACTTCTGCCGACTATCTGCAATTTGGCAGTTCATATCCCACCAGGCTCAAGGCTGACTCAGCCTTCCATCCTTCGGAGGTGGGTAAAATGAGGACTCAGATTGTTGGGGGCAATATGCTGATTCTGTAAAAACGCTTAGAGAGGGCTGTAAAGCACTATAAAGTGGTATATAAGTCTAAGTGCTATTGTTATTGCTAATTTTGGTTGTAAGTCGAGGACTACCAGTATTGTAAGTTGCCCAGCAATGGGGTAGATATTTCCACTCTCTAACTTAGGCCTCTCTCCTCTTAGCAGGAAGTGAGCTAATAACCATAAGCCCCTTTCTTTTCCTGGGTGTTTCTGGCTGCCGGGCACTGCAGTTCCCATCAGTCATAGAGATATATATCCACAGCATCTAAACCAGAGCAGCCACCAACCTTCCTTGGGCCAAATCCCCATTTTGAGAAGGGTACACAAGGAACTCGCTACACAAAATGGGTGGGAACTTGCAGAACAAAACCTGCACATGGCTGATGCATTCAAAATTACTTCAGATTAAAACACAATCATGGGCATTTCCCGTGGGTTTAACAAATTTGCTCTTCCGTTGCAGCAAATATTATAAATAGCAACAATGCTGGGAGTGTCCTACAAAGGTCCAGGGTAGGGGAAAGCTATAGTCAGGCTCTTGCTTTATGTTATGTCAGCCCAATAATCCGATTGCTGTGTCTGGTAACAGATCTCCAAAAGTCTTTCCCAACCCATTAAATAAGTCAGAATTTGAACCCGAGTGATCTCCCCATTTCCTTCCCACCAACAAATCATATTGGATTTGTCAAATCCATTCCCCACACAAACATTATTCCAAGGAGATTGGCAGCTTTTGCGTCCTTGGTCCCTCCCTGGAGAGTTCGGCTGGCGTTCCTCTGGTTGTCTTGCTAAGAAGTCCTCAGCCAGGGCCACTGCCTCAGAACAGGTTTCGGGGCTGCTTTCCTGGACCCATCTCTGAATCTCCATGGGCAGGATGCTCACAAAATGCTCCAGAACCAGCAGCTCCAGGATTTGTTCCTTAGTGTGCTCCTCTGGTTTCAGCCACTGGTGGCAGAGCTCCCGGAGTTGGCTAGCGGCCTCTCGAGGGCCCTCAGCCTGCTGGTAGCAGAACCGCCTGAAACGTTGGCGCTGCCTCTCTGAATCAGGGATGTCCTCCAGAATCTCCTCCTTCATGTTCACAGAAAAGTTCAGGTTTGCATAGGCCTTGTGGGCCTTCTCACAGAATGCTGCCCTGGTTTGAGTAGCATATTCTTTTCTAGGCCACTGATATCCTTCCTCCACTCCTTCCAAGGAGGATGGGCATTCTTGACTGCCAGGCTTTGATATTCGATTCTTCCATCTTGGATAAGGAAATGGCGGGCAAGTCAAGAAGTTTGGCCACTGGCCTTCCCAGTCCTGTTGGAGTCTATCTGCTAGGTTCTGTTTCAGAAATGATGGCATTGCCTTAGCCACAGGTTTCACACTGGTCTCTACACAGATATCCTGGCCTCTTCCTACTTCTTCCAATCTCTTCTCAGGTTCTCTGGATCCTGCCCAGTCTTTTTCTTCCATTTTTAAAAGTTTTGGTTGGCCTTCAGGGAAAAATATATATACACAACCAAGATTAATAACCACAATGCAGCACAATTTCTCAACTATGCTCCACCAGCCCATTAGAGTAGGTGAAATACCTTTTTTTTTCTTGTCTAGGGTAACATTTTCTTAAAATTCATTAGGAAAGCTTAGTACTAGTTTAAGGCAGAGCTCAAATTTGGGAAGAAACTTAGGCAAGAAAAACCAAAAGTACACATATAGACTGAGTGAAACCAGGCTCAACAGCAGTAACTGTGAGAGGGATCTTGGAGTCTTAGTGGACAACCAGCTAAATAGGAGCCAGCAGTGTGCAGCAGCAGCCAAAAAAGCTGATGCAATCCTAAATTGCATTAACAGAGAGATACAATCAAGATCAAGGGAGGTACCAATACTACTCTATAAAGCCTTAGTAAGATCACACCTAGAGTATTGCATCCAGTTTTGGTCACCACACTATAAAAAAGATGCTGGGACTCTTGAAAGTGAGCAGAGAAGAGCAACCAGGATGAGACCAAAACATATGAAGAACAATTATAGTGAAGAGAAGGACCAGGGGAGACATGATAGCAGTCTTCCAATATTTGAGGGGCTGCCACAGAAAGGAGAGGGTCAAGCTATTTTCCAAAGCTCCTGAAGGCCGGACAAGGAATAATGGATGGGAACTGAACAAGGAGAGATTTAACCTGAAAATAAGGAGAAACTTTCTGACAGGGAGAGCCATCAACCAATGGAACAACTTTGCCTTGGGAAATTGTGGGAGCTTTATCACTTGAGACTTTCAAGAAGAGATTGGACTCCCGTCTGTCAGAAATGGTATAGGGCAGGTGATTGGACTAGATGACCTACAAGGTCCCTTCCAATTCTGATTATCTGTTATATTATCATGGGCAGGATGAGCCCACAACCAAGGCTTCCTTCTTTCTAGCTAACCCAGGAGGTGCTGGAGAAGGAGGCTATTCTTGCCAGAGGCTGAAATGAAAGGCAAAGAAGACAAGAAAAAAAGAACCACACAAACTTAAAGGGCATACTTGTTCAGCTTTGCAGGATGGGGCTCCTATGTAGCTCCACTGTTGATGTTGATCCTCATGTGCCGCCTTCTTAAAGATACATTAGCTCAGTTTTTCTCAGAAATTTCGGATAGACTGAAGCTGTAGAAGGACTGCTGTTCACTCTGCAACAGGAGATCCTTGGTGAACGTTCAGTCCTCGTTCCCAAAACATCTAAAAAAACAAAAACAAAACTTCTTCGATGATTATTCTCATCCCAGAGAGTTGGACTACAATTCTCAGCAACAGCTGGTTGGGGATGATGGGAGCTCTATCCTAGCCTGCTTGTAGAATAGCAGGTTGGAAAGGTACAAGACAACAGTCTCTCGAATCTTGGCAATTTTAAGATGTCTGTACTTCAACTCCCACAATTCCATTGGCTGTGAGAATTCTGGGAGTTGAAGTCCACGCTTCTTAAGATTACCAAGTTAAGAAAGACTGGTGTAGAGAAAAGAGCTAGCTGGACCAGAGATCTCATTCAAATAAAAGAAAGGCAGCCTTCTACTCTTGCAGTCCTCAGCCTTAAAGGTGTATGGTATTTCCTTCTGCTGCTCTCTAGGAATTACAGGAGCTGAAGTCCAACTGGAGAAACCTGGTTTGGGGAAAAGCTATGCAAAGAAGTGTGCAACCTGCCCCCCCCCTTTTGAAGGCTCCTTGTGCTTTGAAATGCTGAGTGCATTGCACAGATGACTATTAGTTGCAGCAGAATTTTTGAGTTTGGATTATTTTTAAAAAAATTGCATTGCCATTTTTTTAAATAAAGCTTTCCGCTTTTCCTGCTAACTTCAGGTCTCTCACTTTGATGCTGCAGCATTTTTCTTGCATCATCCGAATATCCAAAAGAAAAGCAAGGTGGGTGCGTCCTATTAGCTTTACAGAATCTTTGTAACATCCCCCTCCTCAGTGCCTCTTATTTTGCTTTTGTGAGCCTCACGTTCCCACCTGATTGCCTTTTCCCCATAAATTTTCCGTCTTTTTCCTTAACTCACTTCCACAGCTGCGCTGCAGTCTTGCAAATCTGCAATATAAAATGCCGAAAGGAGAGGAGAGAGAAAGAAAAACAGGAGAAAGGTGGTGTCTCCTTTCAAACCAGCCATCCAGGAGGAAAGACAGGAAGAGGAATTCAGCTGCAGCTTTGGAGGGAGGGAAAGAAAAATAATAATTTTTTTTTGGCTCCATCTAGGAAGCAGAGCTCTGTCATTTTAACCCCTTCAATCTCTGATATAAAGTGGGGCAAAAAAAGAAGAAGAAGAAGAATGTGACAGCAATTGCAATTGCCAGACTTCAGTTTAGCAGGTTGGGCTTCCTTTCTTTCTCGTGAATCTGAGAGAAAATTATAAGTTATATAGCAAGATTAGAAAACTCTTTGGTTCATCTTGTATATGAAATAAACTAGAAGATTCTTTTCTTTCATTCCTTTTTGATGTGCCCTTGCTAGCTTCCTTTATCTTTGCATGAAACCCCCCCCTCCTTTTTTGTTGTTTCCACTGAAAGAGGTTATCAGCCAAGGCAAAGAAGCACTAACATCCTGGCCTTGGTCATTCACATATAGAAGATACATTCCACAAAGACATGATACATTATTAGAACAACAGGAAGATCTGACCAGGCTAGAAAGAGTAAATAAGATAAGAACATACATCAAAGGTAAAGCTTGGCAGCCTAGGAAGATAAAACATTGAGGCCCAGGAAACCATGTCCTGAGGATCCCAAGTTGGTAGTTTAGCATATAAAAAATAAGGAGGTGTAAGGGGAGGGCTTTTTAGGCGTGGCTTGTTCTGTGCAGGGGTATAAAATGTATTGCTAAAGTAGTGAAATCTGCTCTTCTTGTACTCAGTCCAATTGGGAAAGGGTCTTGGAGGCCACGCTTGCAACCGCTTTTTCTTTCCTACAATAAACCTTTGAAATTGTGAACCAGAGACCTGTCTTCGTGTTGTGAGGATTAATATAATAATAATTTGGGTTTTACATCTCACAAATCCCTAGCCAAAACAACTATCTTGAGTGGGCTGAAGTCAAGTCCATCTAGCAGCCTGGTTAAATATTTCAGCGGTTGTGGATTCCAACTTGCAGCCAAAAAGGGCACTAATTAAGGCCTTAGTAAGACTACACCAGAGTGCTGCATCCAGTTTTGGTCACCACATTATGAAAAAGATGTCGAGACTCTAGAAAAAGAATGCAGAGAAGAGCAACCAGGATGATTCGGGGACTGGAGGCTAAAACATATGAAGAACGCTTACAGGAACTGGGCTTGGCTAGTCTAGTGAAGAGAAGGACCAGGGGAGACATGATAGCGGCCTTCCAATATTTGAGGGGCTGCCACAGAGAGGAAGGGGTCAAGCTATTTTCTGAAGCACCTGAAGGCCAGACAAAGAATAATGGATGGAAACTGAACAAGGAGAGATTTAATCTGGAAATAAGGAGAAACTTTCTGACAATGAGAACAATCAACCAATGGAACAGCTTTGCCCTCGGAAGTTGTGGGAGCGTCATCACTTGAGACCTTCAAGAAGAGATTGGACTGCCATTTGTCAGAAATGGTGTAGGGTCACCCGATTGGGTAGGGGGTTGGACTAGAAGACCTACAAGGTCCCTTCCAACTCCGATTGCCTGTTACCTGAATCCTGCTGGGTGATGCAATATTCCCAGGTGTCATGTGGTGCAATGGGTAATCCGATCATATTCTGAGGGCTTTGTCTTAATCCTATCACCCTGGAGCTAAAGAGGGGGGCAGGGAGCCGCAGGAAGCTGCTTTGTCTTTAAAAACATATTTGTCCTTTTCTCATCCAGGGAAATACTGTATAATATTCTGCCTTTTTAATATTTCCTAGATACAGAGGTCTCCAACCTTAGCAACTTTAAGACTTGCCAAGATTAGAGACCCCTGTAGAATATTTCATTCTTCTAGGAGAGGGGTAGGTGCTAACTTTCTACATCAATAAAGCACAGGATGCATACAAACACAAATATAAACTTAAATAAAACACCAGAAAATATATACAGGTAGTCCTTGACTTGCAACAATACATTTTACCCACCGTTCAGAGTTACCTCAGCACTGAAAAAAGTGAGTTGTGACTGTTTTTCATACTTACGACCATTGCAGCATCTCTATGGTCACGTGATCAAAATTTGGCAACTGGTTCATACTTATGATGGTTGCTGTGTTCTCCAGGTCCAGGTGATTCCCTTTTGGGAACTTCTGACAAGCAAAGTCAACTGGGAAGCCAGATTCACTTGACAACTGGGTTACTAACTGAACAACTGCACTGATTCTCTCAGCAACTGTGGCAAGAAAGGTCTATATTGCATATCTGATGTATCATACTGTATATGAGAAAGCAGTGGACAATACAAAATGTGAGATAAAATGTTAAGGTAAATCTATGATAAAATCACTTTACTATGGTGCCATAAAGTCACTATAGGATAGTTATAATTGGTGTAATTACTGATTATGTACACAAACTATAATTTTATTATAAATAGTTACTATAGTTGACCTCGAACTATGAGATGTCACATTCCCATCTTTAACAGAATTGGTACTGTAATACAAAAAGAATGGTGGTGTCAGGGGTAGCTCCATTCAAGATCCAAGAAACTCCATTTTTATAGAGAAAAGGACTTTTACTGAATCTGAAGTGAATCTGAATCAGAAGAAATACAAGATCTGAAGCAGAAGGCACAAAAATTACATATAGAAAGTTATCCCAAGTCACCACCCCCAACAGTTCAAACTGGACATCCAGTCTGAGGTGTGTGTAATGTCATGTTGGTTACATCTTCAGGTGACATCTCACACATCTGGCATGCCAAGACAGTTGACCTTGGCCTAGAAAAGATAAGTGGCTACATCTGTGCAGTAAGCAAATGAGCATAAGCAAGAAAGCATCCCAATTTTTACAATTCACCAACTTTATCCTCCAGCACCCTCCACGAGACCCAATTATCCCCCCCCCCCCTTTNACCCAATTATCCCCCCCCCCCCATTTCTATGGCAGCCCGGAAAGAGACAAGCAGAAGAAGGAATCTTGGAGGCTGACAGGTAGCTTAGCAACCAGACAAGTCAATCTCAATTTTTAATGTGTTTCCAATGCCTGTCCACTTATGGGCCAATGGGCGACATCAGAGACCGGCTACCAGGAAGCAATGGTGTTTTTGACCTGGAAAGTGACAATCAAGGATGTTCAACAACTTTTGCCCCCCAGCCTCCCAACCCTGTGGTGGCAGCCCTTGCTATATTTTCACCTCATCAGTTTATTCTTTAAAATTCCTCTCAACCTATTAATTCTTAACTCCTCTGCTTTTGCAATTCCAAAGTCCTCCATTCTTTCTTTCTAATGGCATCCATCCATTGCTGACTTTCTGTTCCCTTGTCAGGCAGACTTTCAAAGTACTTTTAAATGCCCGCATTCAAGATGTGTTAATGCCTCTTTTGACAGACCTAACTTCTCTTTTTCATAAAACTAAGTGGGCACAATGGCACTCTTATACAGTCAATTCGGCAGATGCTTTGCACCAATATTGCCCATCAAGAACATTTGCATTTCTCCAATTTCAGAAGTATGTCTCGGAGTTATTGATTGAAATGGAGGGCTGCTGGAACGCTGACATCACCCCCACCCTTGAAAAGTCAATCTTGAGGGATGACATGGATAAGTCCACAAATCTTTACTGGCAAAAAAAAGTTGGCAAGATTTTCAGAAGTGATCTTTCGAGGATTTTCCTCCTAATATTGAAAGTCACTGGTCCAAAGTCACTGGTTTTGTGCTCAAGACAGGACACGAACTCACAATCTGGTTTAATTACTAAACTGACTGGCACTTTTTCCTCCAACTTTAGCAAACTAACCTAGTAGTTTAGTTTACTTTTAGTTTAGTAAACAAGTAAGCACTGTGCAATGAGTTAACTATTCAGTCATCAGAAACCTTAGGATCTACTACAAATCACCAAGAGACCAGAGACCTGTTTCTCAGGACTCTAATTCAGAAGGCAAAGAACAATGACAGGTCTGGTGCCTTCATATTCAAGCAGGGACCAGTTGTGGTTTTTAAAAGGGAAAAAGGGTTCTGTTTTCCTTTGGGATAGCTAGAAATCAGGAGATTGTGTTGAATAGAATAGAACAGAATATAGAATAAAGTGGAATGGAATGGAAGAGAATAGAATATTATAGAATGGAATGGAATGGAACAGAATAGAATAAGGAATAAGAATAGAATAGAATAGAATAGAATAGAATATTATGAAATAGAATGGAATAGAATAGAATGGAATGGAATGGAATAGAATAAGGAATAGGAATAGAATAGAATAGAATAAGGAATAGGAATAGGAATAGGAATAGGAATAATAATGGAACGGAATGGAATGGAATAGAATAGAATAAGGAATAGGAATAGGAATAGGAATAGGAATAAGAATAGGAATAGAAAAGAATGGAATGGAATGGAATAGAATAGAATAAGGAACAGGAATAGGAATAAGAATAAGAATAGAATAGAATAAGGAATAGGAATAAGAATAGAATAGAATGAAATAGAATAGAATGGAATGGAATGGAATAGAATAA
Organism: Laticauda laticaudata; assembly: GCA_004320025.1. NCBI lineage: Eukaryota > Metazoa > Chordata > Lepidosauria > Squamata > Elapidae > Laticauda > Laticauda laticaudata. Next base: position 17,813 of record BHFT01064110.1, read on the forward strand.
AGAATAGGAATAGGAATAATAATGGAATGGAATGGAATGAATGGAATCGAATAAAATAGAACAGAACAGAACAGAATAGAATGAGAATAGAATAGAATGTAATGTAATATAGAATAGAATTCTTTGGCTAAGTGTGATTGGACATATAAGGAATTGTGTGTCATGAACTCAAACCAACTTTCTGGATTTGCAAAACATCATCTTATATACTAAGTGAGTTGGAAGGGACCTTGAAGGTCTTCTAGTCCAACCCCCCCCTCAAGCAGGAAACCCAATATCATTTCAGACAAGTGGTTGCCCAAATTCTTCTTAAAAACTTCCAGTGTTGGAGCATTCACACCTTCTGGAGGCAAGTTGTTCCACTGGCTTATTTTCCTAACTTTCAGGAAATTTCTCCTTAGTTCTAGATTGCTTCTCTCCTTGATTAGTTTTCCATCCATTGCTTCTTGTTCTGCCCTCAGGTGCTTTGGAGAATAGCTTGACTCCCTCTTCTATATGGCAACCCCTGAGATATGAGAACACTGCTATCATGTCATCCCTAGTCCTTCTTTTCATTAAACTAGATATATCCCATTCCAGCAACCATTCTATATATGTTTTAGCCTCCAGTCCCCTGTGCCAGCTCCTCTCTTAAGTGTGCCCAGACATCCTCCAGACATCCCTACTAGCTCAGATTGAAAGGAATGGGCAGATCCAAGACTTCCAGGGAGTATCTGTGGCTGAGGACCTCATCACTTGGCTTTATTCTACAATCACAGACATCTTCCAACATCTGTCATGCCCCTGTCAGAGTCTGAATCCGAGGAGGAAGACAAACAGCGGAGTGGGAGTGTGGCTCTGTTGGCTGTGGAGGAAACTGGGGAAGGGCAAAGTCCGGCTGGGTAGAGCAGGGAAGAGGTAGAACAAGGGAGAGGAAGTTCAGAGGAAGACCCGGGCCCACTCCCTCTTCATCCTCGGGCATGCAGAAACGGAGACAAGAGAAACATTGATTGTGTGGCTTGGGGGGGGGGGGAAGGGCCTTGATTCCCTTCATTAGCCACAGCTGGGAAGAGAGTTTAAAAGAAATGCATGCTGAATGTGGCAGCTTCTGGGAACAAATTTGAGTTTATCTTATGTTGGCTTTAGTTATCTGTGTTACTGGTGACTTCCCAACCATTTCGAGTTATTGCCATGCTTACAACCAACAGTTTGCTTAGTGACCGAAGTGACAATAGCACAAAAAAGTGACTTATGACCGTTTTTCACTGTTACAAAAAACTTTGCAGCATCCACTCGGTCACATGAGTAAAATTCAGAAGCTTGGCAATTGACTCATGCTTATGACGGTTCCATTGTTCCCAGGATCATGTGACACCCACCTGCCCTTTTTTGCAACCTTCTAATGAGCAAAGTCCATGGGGAAGCCAGATTCACTCAACCAACCGTGGTGCTAACTTAACAACTGGCAGCGATTCACTTCACAACGGTGGCAAGAAAGGTTGTAAAATGGGGCAAAATTCACCTGAAAACTCACCTAGCAACAGAAACTGAGGCTCAATTGTGGTTGTACATAGAGGACGATCTGTATTTGAACACCAGTGCTGAGGCATATTGGGCAGCAATGGAGAACAACTGGTATAATTCTAGGCCAGAGGTCTCCAAAGTTGGCCATTTTAAGACTTGTGGACTTCAACTCCCAGAATTCTCCAGGCCAGAGGTCTCCAAAGTTGGCCATTTTAAGACTTGTGGACTTCAACTCTCAGAATTCTTCAGCCAGCATAACTTGCTGGAGAAACATGAGAGTTGAAGTCCCGAACTCTTAAAGTAGCCAAATTTGGGGACCCTTGTTCTATTCTAGGCCATTGTTGGTTGTAGCTAACGGCAGCATGCCTCCTACTGGATCTCTCTTGTATTACACTTTTAAATTTTTATTTTATTTGTTCAGTTGTTGCTGCAACACAGTTGCTATGGCCACCCAACTCAGCCAAGGGATTTTACAATACATTTTCCTTTTATCTGTCTCCTAGGAGCTTCCACTAGTGGACATGGTGGTTTTCCTTCATTTTATAATTTCAACACTTGTCCAGCGAGGTGTTGCGAATGGGTAAGTTGAGGATTTCAGGTTTGGTTGCTCAAATTCTAGTCTTGCCCTCTTATTGCTAGGACTTGCTGAAGTGTTGCATTGGAGGAGTTCCCAAATGTGTTTGATTAATTGGTGAGAAATAGGAGATTGGGTTAGATAAGCCCCGGTTCTCCTCTAGCAACTCATTTTCACCAGCTTAATAATAACCTTTCAGATCTCCACACCATTCAGATAGAACTGAAGAAGCTTTCTTGGATGAGAAGTGAAACGTCTTCAGGGAAAAAAAGAACCAAGAAGTCCAGTTGCCTTTTGGAAAAAGCATTTTTGGGACCTTGCAGATTTGTTGGGAGGATGAACTGAACTGCAAACTATCAGCTATCAGGATGTATGCATGTGGTGTCGACCAAGGAGCCAGTGGCATTCAGCTGATGGTATTCAGCCAGTTCGCACTGGATCGGGTGAACTGGTGGCAAGGATTTGGTGTGGGTTGCTGAACCAGTAGTAAGTTCTGGCTGGCCATGTCCCCGACCCAGTTGCTAGCTTGTTCACCCTGATGCTTGCCCTTTAAGGAATTTCTTTCTTTTTTTTTTCTTCCAGACAGAAGGCCCCAAAAATGGTGGGGGAAACTGCAAAAAAAAAGGCCACGGCCACCCAATCACATGGCCACGCCCACCTAGCCAGGCCCATAAAACTGGTAGTAAAATTTTTTGAATCCCACCACTGCAAGGAATCCTATAAATGTAGTCCTTGACTTATAACCATTAGTTTAGTGACCGTTCAGGATTACAAGAACACTGGAAAAAGTGATCTAGGACCGTTTTTCGCACCGTTGCAGCATCCCCAAGGTCCTGTGATCAAAATTTGGATGCTTGGCAATTGATTCAAGTTTATGACGGTGATCGCCTTTGGTGACCCTCTGACAAGCAAAGTCAATGGAGAAGCCAGATTCACTTCACAATTGCATTACTAACTTAACAACTGCAGCGATTCACTTCACAACTGTGGCAAGAAAAGGTCATAAAGTGAGGCCAAGTTCACTTAATAACAGTCTTGCTTAGCATTGGAAATTTTGGAAGGGACTTTGGAGCCTTCTAATCCCCCCCCCCCGCACAAGCAGGT
>BHFT01064111.1:0-19157 GCA_004320025.1 Laticauda laticaudata
CTTGGTAGGCTCCAAGTGCCTTAATCTGATTGGCCGAGAAGGCCGTTCTTGGATTGGCTATTAGGGAGCCAATCCGATTGGCCCGCCTCATGGCGGGAACACTCAAAGTACTGTCATTGGCCACAAGCCGCGAGCAAGCCGCTTTTAGAAGGGCTGCCACGGCTTGGGCTGTTGTTCCGTTACCATTGCCTTACTTGTTATAATAAAAGAGCTGTTGGTGGAACCCGGTCTCGCGCAACTTATTTCCGAACGGAACACACTATAATGTGAGATACACATATACAGATAGCCCTTGACTTACAACAATTCATTTAGTGATAATTCAAAGTTACAATGGCATTGAAAAAAGTGACTTATGACTGTTTTCCCACAGTTACGACCTTTCCAGCATCTCCATGATCACCTGATCAAAATTCAGATGCTTGACAACTGGTTCAGATTTATGACCATTGATGTATCCCAAAGTCACGTGATCCCATTTGTGACCTTCTGACAAGTCAATGGGGAAGCCGGCTTCTCTTAACAACCAGATTACTAACTTATCATCTGCCTCTTAACAACTGAAGGAAGGAAGGACATAAAATGGGGCAAAATTCACTTAACAAATGTCTCACTGAACAACAGAAATGTTGGGCTCAATTGTGGTCATAAGTCAAGGACTACCTGTATAAAGGGAAGTCCTTGTACTGTGAAAATGTGCCATAACAGCCACAAAGGCTATTTATCTTTGTTAGACTTACATATCCTATTAGCCAATAACCAAGCGTAGCCTGAGTATTTATTTATCCCAATCTTGTATTAGACAGGAAAATGAGTCGGGACTCATGCTGTTGTACTGTCTCTCATGCAGTGTTGCAAGTCTTCTGTTCCTCTCCTCGGGAGTTTCTTGTCAATGCTGGTGTTTCATTTTTGTAGCGTTTGATTGCACTTGGCCAATCGCCTGNTCTGTTCCTCTCCTCGGGAGTTTCTTGTCAATGCTGGTGTTTCATTTTTGTAGCGTTTGATTGCACTTGGCCAATCGCCTGATGTTTCCTTGGAGGGCTGAGAGGTAGCCCTCTCGTGGAGTACTGTGAAGCCATTACCATGGCAAGTCCACTGTGCTGTACAGTATAAGCCATTTTAAGACGCACACACACACACACACACACACACACACACACCCCGAGGGATTTTAGGAGTGTCTTATCCCCACGGTATTTGTTTCCAGAGGGTAAATAATCTGTGTATCAAGTTTGGTTGAAATTGCTTGAGACATTCCAGACATATGCTGGAACACACACACACACCAGTCTGTTTTTATATATATAATAAAGAAAGAAGAAGATTATTCCTCTAGAAGTTCAAGAACCATACCTACCACTTCCTCCTCCAAATTCTTCCACAAGTTAGACTGGACCAGGAGTGATGAGCTAGGGGTAAGTTCATCCTTACTCATTGAAGTTTCATGGCTTGCATCTCCCTGTTTCTTTTCATTTCCTTAAATACTACACTAATGCTGCTCATTAGAGACTCTTGCCAAGTATAGTAGACACGTAAAACTCCAGACAACAGCTGCTACCATCTAACAGTCATAAATATAAATAGGAATATTTATGACCATCGATAGACATGGTCATTTTCCATTCCCATTCCATGTCCGATCTATTTCTTCCCTAGACCAAGGATTTTGGCACAATTTTAAAGCAGAAAGTCTAACATATGGAAGGCTGTACAGATTTGTGATTTTCCTAGTGATAGGGACAAATATGCAGCTCGTAACATTTTGCATTTCCAGCACAAACAATGTGCAAACAATCTGTCACATCAAATATGATGATGAGATGTTATCTGACGATTCACAGGTTGGTCCATCACCCAATGATTTTATTATGAGTTGTTCATTTTACATTGTAAATGTTTATAGCCAGTTTTATGTTTTAATTTCTATATTGCACATGGTGTGCTAATTTGCAACTTCACGTTTGTTTCAAAGCTGTTGCCTAATAAGCAATGGTCACAAGCAATTACATGACACTGACAAATTAGGGATATTGGATACTTACCACCTCCATTCTTGTAGCAGAGATAAGGAAATCGCCAAACGTTTCCCAGACCGATGATCTCTCCAGCCACAGAAAGCACATATTCTACTTTGTTGGTCCACTGGCCTCTTTCTTCTAGCTCATCGTCCCCCTTCCGTGGTTTTGCCTTTGTCTCTGGCACAATCACAGTCCCATTGAGTTCCACATCCCAACTCTTTTTGTTCCCCATGGCCCTGAAAGTTTAGGAAAGATTGAGAGAAAAGAAGATCAAGTGATACAAGATAGTGGCATCATAAGGTGCTTGTTTAGCATCCTGAGCAGGTATCCTGGATACCTGAAAGTAACCAAAAAGAAAACCTATGAATTTGTTACTTGAAAATGAACAGAGATAGTACAAAGCACTTCACTGCATGTCTTAGACTAGCAAATGGTACCTCCAGGGGTGGGCTGCTGGGGGTTCACAGAGGTTTGGGAGAGCCCCTAGCTAAGATTCTCCAGGCTGGCCCCATCCCACTCTATACCCCCCCCCCAGGTATCCCCATGCAGCCCGTTTTGGATGCAGGTAAGTGCAGGGTGCATGCAGAGACTCGGGGAAGCTGAAAAACGGGCCTCCCGGAAGTTTGGAAAGGCCAGAAATTGGCCTGTTTCCAATTTCCAGAGAGCGTCCAGAGCCCAGGGAAGCCGTTTTCGCCTTCTTGGAGGCTCAAGGAAAGCCTTCAGAGCTCGAGGAGGGCAAAACGTCTGCCCCCCCCCACTGTGGTGCAGGAGGCCAACTAGGCCACACCCACCTTGACCACACCCATCCAGCAACCAGGCAGAGAACGCTTTGCTAAAAAAAATTTAAGCCCACCCCTGGGTACCTCCCTTTCCTTCAATCAAGATTCTGGTATCCAGGCCTTCAGATTATTTCATTGACACACACACCCAGGTGGATCCTTTAATTCCTTTACTAAAAATCCCCCAAACTCCTCTTTCTGAGCGTAAAAATATAACACTAACAAATTAGACAACTGGCTTTATATATCAGCTAAAAAACACGGTTGCTTAAAGCGTCGGATTCGTTCTGCTTAATTGGTTGTGCAATTTTCTTTGGCTCGGTTCTGCGTTGCAATTCAGTTTCCATAATCCCCCAGCCAGCCTGGCTTTCTAGCTAGAGAATCTGAAAGTAGAAATTGTCTTTGTGAAATGACTGTGGGGCTATGGCAGGTCCAGAACTTACTATGGTGATTAATACCTATTCTGAACTTATTGCATTAGCAATGGGTTTCCATAGTCACTTGAAAACATCATTTATCACATATAAGCATATAATGTAGCACCACAATATGTTAGAAACAGTCTTGAAAAATGTTACTTTCCTCATCCAACCCAAACATCCAGAGAAAGTCTCTAGACAATCTCATTCTCCTGGGTGATAACCCGGATATCTTTTGCAACACAAGCACTCATTCTCTGGAATACAGTCCCTACCAGAGGTATGTTTGGCACCCTGACCCTCTTTGCATTTCATCATCATATAAAATTATATACTGAAGGACAACAGGTTCAAGAGGGCTATTTTAACTCTCTCTCTCAACATGCCACCTTCTTCCATTTCTTTCTTTTTAGCTCACTCATTTCCCCTTCCATTCCAATTTCAGCTTCCAAGACAAATTCTCTTTCCTAATTTGCATCTTCCACTGATCAGTGGAAACCACTTTCAATATGGCTGAAATAGTTTTTATTTACCACCAACTCTTTTGCATATTTACTTTTTCTGTCAACAAATTTGCACTTGCTGTGCAAATCAGCCTTGTTGTTCCTCAGTCATCTCACCCTGCTCCTTTTGTCAAGAACTTTAGAGTCTTTCTTTGAGACATGGCATCTGGCCAACCAGCTAGGCTGAAGGTTCATTCAGAGCAGATTCCTCCTCCAGATTATTACTTCAGTGCTCAACAGATTGAAAAACATTGTTTTCTAAAAGAACGTTAGTGTAGCAGCTGTCACTCCAAATTGTTACTACAAATGCAAATCATTCAGCAAAATGGAGTTTTTTTCCTCCCAACACTGAAATTATTGAGATTAGCATCAGTTCATTGGCATATTAAGGATGAAACAATGCAAATCTACAGTACATTACTGTAACACTATTCCTGTTTTAATTATTATTTATTTTAAGATGATGGTAACATGATCTTTCTCATTAAATGCTCAAGTAGCAGACTCACCCGACCAACTGGAAGTCAATAGATTGCTGTCCCTAACTTTATGATCTCCAGGTTTATCTCCAAATCACCCTAGATTATCCACTTGGGAAGTCTGATGTGCTATAAAGTGACAGAGCTGAAGACTGCCTTCCCTTTACCATGCTGGCATAGAATTCTTGGCCCTATTGCAGAAACTGAAATCCGAGATGTAGAGTCACAAATGCAGAGAGGCAGATTCTACTGGAAGAAAATCCTAACAGTGCTAATAATTTCACAATTCTGCAGAGAAATGAAGGAATTTTTTTCACTGGAAGTGCTCAGATAAGAGTCCATTCCGCTTCTTCTGGGAATACAGAACTTCCCCAATTAGTTTGGATTCTTGTAGTGAGAAGAGCATTTTGACTTATGACTTTCCCCCAACTTTCCATGGTGAAATGCCAGACAAACCGTATTTTGAAAAAATGATTAAATTAGTGGGCCAGCGAAATGCCATGGACATAGTATACTTGGGCTTTAGTAAAGCATTTGATAAAGTAGATGACAACCTACTTCTTGGTAAGGTTGGAAAAATATGCAATCGGCAGCATCACCATCAGATGGATTGATAACTCATTGATGTAGTCCTCAATGGAACTACATCTACATGGGGGGAAGCATATAGAGAGGTACTCCAAAGTTCTGTTTTAGGCCCAGTACTCTTCAAAATTTTCATAAATGATGTTAAATAGATGAGGGAGTAAAAAGGGAAATAATCAAATTGGCAAAAAAAATCAAATGCCGTCCTAGGCTGCATCAACAGAGAGATAGAATCAAGGTCACATTCATACCTCTTTATACTGTTTTGGGAAAGTCACATATGGAATACTGCAGCTAGTTTTGGTCAATAGATAAAAGATGGTTACACTCTAAAAAGAGTGTAGAGAAGAGCAACGAAGATGATTAGTGGGCTGGAGGCTAAAGCATATTACGAACGATTGAAGGAACCAGGTATGTCTAGTCTAGCGAAGAGAAGGACTGGGGTAACATGACAACAATCTTCCAATAATTGAGGTGCTATCACAGAGAAGAGGGGTCTCCAAAGCACCTGAGGGCAGGACCAGAGGTGATATTCAGCAGTTCTGGAGAACCAGTAGTGGAAATTTTGAGTAGTTCGGAGAACCGGCAAATATCACCTCTGACTGGAGATTTTACATTATCCTCCCCTGCCATGCCCACCAAGCCACGCCCACAGAAGCAGTACTAAAAAAAAAATTTGAATCTCACTACTGGGCAGGACAAGAAGTAAAGCCCATGTCACAGTGAACCAACGGATGCAAAGAGGATGTAAAACGGACAAAAAACCTTGCCATCCGTTCGCACCGTTCGAAAGCGATGTACTCACTGTGTCTTCGTTGCTTCTCTCTATCCGACAGCAATCCCGTTTATTGATCGTTCATACCGCCTCCAAAAGTTTTGGGCTGCCAAAAACTTTTGCGCGGAAATGTATCCAGTAAGTCCGTTCTGATGCATCCGTCGCACGCCCGCTAGGCATCCGTGTCTGACATCGTTACAACATCCGCTATATCCGCTAGGCATCCGTTCGATCTGCGCAACTCGCATACGCTCGGACGCAGGGAGGAAGCGGAACAGACGCAGACGGTCAGAACGGATGCAGCAGGAAACCAAAGCGTTTAAAACAAGAAAAAACGTTCACAGAGGGACAATCTCAAGATATTAAGGATGTCTGCAGGCATGCCGGAACAGATCCGGAGAGGATGCAAAGGGACACCTTACACTACCCTATAAACAAGGGAGCAACTTGCCTGCATATTCCTTTCAGAAAGCAGCCCAGCTGTGCAGACTTTGCAGCCGTCCATCTGATCTGACTCTTCCACAGCAAATCCGCGGCAGGGGTCATGTCACACCGTGGGATTGTGCACATAAGTCTTTCAGCAAGCCTACCATCCTCTCTGCAACACTGGTAAACATTACAGGCTCTGTGAACTCTACTATGGGAAAAAAGGAGGCCCAAAAAAGTGCGGGTCCAAGATGGTTCACCAGGAGAGAAGGATGGACTGACAACACAACTGATGGTGGAGCTCAGGAGCGAACGACACTTCGGCATTTCCAGAATTCATGAGGATGCCTCCAGCTATGTTTGACGAACTGTGCAAGCGCCTGACCCCAGTTGATCAAGAACACCACTTCGCCGCCAGCCTGGAACTGGGCTCAAGGTGGCACTGACCCTGCCAGCACCTGGCCCAGGGACCAGCTAACCAGGGAGCAGTGCAGTACAGGCTGGAGGTGCCACCACGCACCATCAAGCTTTGCTTTCAGAGAGAGTGTTCAGGCCATCATCGAAGAATACAAGGAGGAGCCTCCAGTCCGCTCCACGTGAGAAGGATGGAAGAAAGTTGAGAGCACGTGGTATCAGAGAAGTGGAACTTCCCACCACACCGTTGGAGCCATAGATTGGCAAGCACGTGGCTGCAAAAGCTTCCCAGCCAAGTGGGTCCACTTATCAACTCCAAGGGCTTCTTCAGCATCAATCTTTCGCCATGGTCGATGCGACTACGTTCATGTTCATATCGATGCTTCAGGCAACGGCTCATCTTCAGATGCCAGGTATACAAGCCAGTAGAACTCAAGAGGGCTGGAAAGCAACCATCATGGTGGGCTTCCCAGATCCAGACCGCTGCCCAACGACACGCAAGATGTGCCCTACTTCATCGTGGGGGATGAGCCTTCTCCTCAACTACATCATAAGCCTACACCTCCAATACTCACGCCGTGAGAGAAGGATCTTCAACTAACAGGCTGTTCAGGGCAAGGCGGTGGTGGAGAAACGCCTTTGGCATCCTGGCAAAGGTTCCAGGTACTTCCAACCAAACATGTAGCATCAGCCCAGAGACCGTGAGAGGATGCGTGGAAGCTGCTGCACATGCACAATCTCATAGCGCACCCCTACCCAGTCTTGCAGAACAGCTTGTGGACTGTCAAAGGCAATGGGCGACATGGAGCTGGGTCGAATGGAGGCAAGGCAAAACCTATTGACATGAGATGTGCAAGGCCCCACAGAGCTCGTGAGGCGAAGAAGCAGCGCAACCTCCTGCAACACTGGTGCAATCCCCAGCTGGACAGTGGAGTGGCCAAGACAGATCGGTAGATGCTTAATGGATGCTTTCTTCAGTCCTGTCTCATCACACGGATGAGATTGTGCATGTATGTTCAGCTGGCCCTAATGAACAGGGCATTTAATAAAGAGTTGTGGTTTTTCGTTGAAATGTGTGGATGAAATGATTACATTATTATTGATAAATAAAGGGCCATAGGTTGTTGGCACTGGGAGGGTGGACCATACAGTTTTACTATGCTTGCACTGGAGGTTTTATCTATCGCATCACACCTATTTACCCATCCAAGGTATCCCTGCCACCCAACTGCTATCTTACACCATCCCACAAGCATGGCAAAGGCTTAACCTTTCTAAAAATTTCAGCCAAAGTACTTTTATTAAAAAAAAGAAATGAAGCAAGTGGTGTTGAATACATCAAATAGACTTTATTAAACAACAGGCTATGAGACAAACAATGAGTTCTGGCACTCTCTTGGTCGCTCAGCTTCAGAGGGGTTGAAGGGTGCAGGTGGTGTGGAGGTGAGCCTGGTGCTGAGTGTTGTCATCACTCCTCCAGAAGCAGAAGCACAAAGCCAGCCCCAGAGAGCAAGCACGTCTGCAGAGCCCACAGAACCAGAGTGAGGGCGGCCAGGGGTGGTGGTAGCCCTGTCCTCTTGTCAGAGGCCTGGAGCAGATGGCTGAGGCTTGTGTGCTATACAGCATGGTTGTGGGGTTGCTGGTTGGCAAGGGAGGTCTGGCAGGAGGTGGCAGCCAAGGCTGGAGCAAGGTTTGCAGGCAGACATGCAGGAGGCACGGCAGCAGCCAATCCCTTCTGGCAGAAGGTCTCTTCCTCTGAATGGCGGCTCTTCGAGGCCCCCCCCGCTTTTTTTTTTTCATTATATCCGCGGGGCTGATGCATGCATCCTCCCCGATTGCACATTAACGTATGTCATCTGCTGTGCATCGCTGTGATCCGCTTCATCCGTTCCATGGTCCGCTTTGCTGAGGTCCCGAGCCTTGCGGTTAGTCCATCCGCTCTCATCGCTTCATCCCCTGGTTCCAGTACGCATCCGCTATTGCATCCGCCCTGCGTCCTCCCGTGTCGTGTTATCCGCTCCCAGTTATGCAAATTTTTGCCCTTTTGAGAGGGATAACAACGGATAAGAAACATTGCTCATGCCACTGTGTCCTTTTTGCATCTGTTGGCCAGTGTGACATGGGCTTAATGAATGGAAACCTATCGAAGAGAAATCCAACCTAGAACTAAGGAGAAATTTCCTGACAATGAGAAGAATTAATCATTGGAATTAATCAATGTTCCATCACTGGAGGTTTTTGAGAAGATATCAGACATCCATTGGTCCAGAATGGTATAGGGTCTCCTGCTTGAGCAGGGGGTTGGACTAGAAGACCTCCAAGGTCCCTTCCAACCCTGTTATTCTGTATTCTAAATGAGGATAATGGAAAAGAGATTTCACAAACATAAGAATGAATACCAAGCAGTCAGGAACTACAAAGTTCCTGAACAATGTTGCATGGTTTATATTTCCCCCAAACAGGAAAACAGATCACCCACAAGCTCCAGTTCTGCAAAATAAAGGACCTTCTTTCAAATCATTGGCCCAGAACCAGAAAAAGCTGACTAAGTTCTCAGGAGGAGCCAAAATCCAACATCTAAGTCATGTCCAAAGCTGATTTTTAACTGGTAGAAAGTCTTCACGTGGAAGGGTCTAACAGAGAAGAACTAGGCACATATACCCAAGGTAAAATGGAATCCATTTGATAAAGCTTAATATGAGTCAGATTCTTAAAAGTCCACAATAATGGCATCAGCTATTTTCCCTAACTGTGAAAATGTTATAAAGGCAGATTTAAGCCCTATATAACATAGAATAAGACTTGCAGAACCCAAGTCGTATGTCCGTATAATTATTGTGTAGGGCAGAGGTTCTGCAGGTTCTGACCAGTTCTGGAGAACCGGTAGCGGAAATTTTGAGTAGTTTGGAATACCACCTCTGACTGGCCCCGTCTCCATCTATTCTCTGCCTCCCAAGTGCCAGTTGATTGGCTGGATCTTTGTCACCCTGCACAGGAGAATGGAGCTGGAAAGCAGGTTAATGGGGTGGGGAGAGAATGGAGATTTCACAGAATCATTCCCCTGCCATGCCCACCAAACCACGCCCACCAAGTCACACCACGCCCACCAAGCCACGCCCACAGAACCAGTAGTAAAAAATTTTGAATCCCCACCACTGGTGTAGGGACATGTATGCATGCGTGTATGTGCATGTGTGACCAGACATGTATGGTATGAAAGAGAAAAAGGGAGAGATGGGGGCAGATTCAATAGCATCTCTGAAGTCTATGTTGCCAACATGACAGCAAGAGAACATCGATAGACAAGATAATATTTTCTTGTTTGTGTATGAAACTCTTCGTCATATCACTTGACTTTAGTCATATCATCTGGTCTAATTAAAACAAATTAAAATCAACATAAATCCACGTCTTCCAAAATCCAGCCTCATCAATTTGGTGAGAAAATGATAAAGGCTACAACCCCATGCCTGTCTGGAAATGAACCTATCCCAAGTAGAAAAAAAAATTGAGCAAAGGTAGAAGAAAGTGTCTTGTGGACTGGGACAGCAAGAAAGGATGGTAGATACCAGGCTTCATAACTGGATATTTCCCCAACTACCCTGTTTTCCAAATTACGGGGGGGGGGGGGGNGGGGGGGGGAGGGGGGGGAATCCAGGCTTTATATTTCTAGACGTAGAAAATTGATCTCTGCAGCATTCCTATCAGAGGTGGTATTCAGACAGGTTCTGGAGAACCGGTAGCAGAAATTTTGAGTAGTTCAAAGAACCAGCAAATACCACCTCTGACTGGCCCTGCCTCCACCTATTCTCTGCCTCCTTTTGTTGCACAGGAGAATGGAGCTGGAAAGCAGGTTAGTGAGGTGGGGAAGGAATGGGATTTTACAGTAACCTTACCCTGCCATGCCCACCAAGCCACACCCACAAAACCAGTAGTAAAAAAATTGAATCCCACTGCTGATATGGGTGTATGATTTGAATTAATTACTTGGAAAAGACTTCATTCACTTTTGCCCTCAGTTCCCTGGCAATGAAAGTCTAGTTTGAAGTTCTTGCGACTCCATTCCCAGAAGTCATGGGAAGATTTGTTTTGTAATCTATTCCACTGGCATTTTCTGTCTACAGTAGGGGTGTCAAACTCGATTTCATTGAGGGTCACATCAGGGTTATATTTGACCTCAGGGGGCCGGGGTGAGCATGGTCAGGGTGGGCATGGCCAGCACGACATCACTCATGTTGGGGGTGCGTGTGATGGGCCTGGATGAGCTCTGTTTTTGACTGCGATGGCCTCCTGCAAGCCTCTTCCAGCAAAAATGGAGCTTGCGAGGGCTGCACACAGCCCTCCCAAGCTCTGTTTTCACTCGCAGAGATACCATGGGCTGGTCCTTTGCTGTTTCCAAGCTGGCCTGCAGGCCAGATCTAAACATCCTGTGAACTGGATCTGGTTCACAGGTCATATGTTTGGCACCCCTGGTCTACAGTGTAGACATATAGACAAGATGGGGATGGTTGGTGGTGGTGGTGGTGGGGTCTTTGTTCCTTTTAATTTTGCTGAAAAATAAGATGGTAGAGATTCTTGAAATTTTGATTTAGCAGCAGGGAAAGTAAGGTTAATATGCTCAATGATGGGCATAAATGACTACACAGAATTTCCATAGATGGTCCATTCAAGAAAAACAGAACAGTTGTCATTAGTTAATGATACATGGACAGATAAGAGAATCAACATAATAAGGCATCAATCCTTTTATAACTTATCACAAATTACACCCAGCCAAGCTAATACCCACTTGGATTTCTCTGGAAGTCAGAGAGATAATGTTTAGATCAGGACTGCCAGTCCTGGCTCTGGCACAACTCCAGTAGTAAAGTCCAAGTCTGAGGAACATACAGCAGAAAGCCAGAGGATTGTAGCAACTTTGCTTTTCATTACAAAGTGTCTGTAAGAACTTACAATGATTAAAGTGATTTTCCATTTATTTATTTATAAATTTTTATGCTGTCCATCTCCCCTTCAAGGTGACTCAAGGTCATTGGTCACCAACCAGCGAGCCGGGGACCACTGGTGGTCCGCAGAGAAATATCACTCCCAAAACACCCCTCAAAGCAATTAATCCAGGCTGCATGGGAACACAAATCTGTGCTGCTCACATGGCCCATGGAAACACAAGTCTTGTGTCACTTGCATTGCGAACAACACAAGGTAATGAGGGGAGGGGGGAAAGGACAGAGGGGGGAACCTGGTCACCGGGCTGCTTCTTTCTGCTTCTTTCTTCTTCTGCTTTTGGCTGCATGCAAGGAAAGCAGCAAAAGTCTTTCTTAGGTCTGTTCCTTTCTGCATCCCCAAACTCTGCCACAACATTAGTACTTTGGACCACTGTAAAGACATCCTGCTACCAAGAGGTGCGCTGTGACAAGTCTCAATACAAGTACTGCTCTTTCAGTGGCAGAGTTTGGGGGAGAACAAAGACGAATTGCTGCTGCTTCTGCTGCTTTTCTTTGCATTGAAACAAAGGTCTCTCTCTCTCTCTCCTCTATCTCAACCTCGTCCCTGCCCTCCCTTCCTCCGGATCTCTCTCTTCCCTGAGAACGATCTGGAATAGTATCCTGGCGATCTCCAATATAAAGATGATTGATCAGCTAAGTAACACTGGGTGGGACAATTTTCCTGTAGTCTTTGGGGGATTTTCCAGGGTCCTCCTGCTGGCTTCTGCTTTATTTGCAGAGCTCCGGGATGATCAAAAGCCCATCTTGTGACTATCTGCCAAGCTCTGGAATATGGGCAACTTTCTCTACCAATGTCAGCAAGCACTGCGCCAATAAAATTCATTAGGGTTCACGGATTTAAAATTATAGTTTGGTGGTCCCTGAGATCAAAACGGTTTCCATTTCTCCTAAGACACCAGTAGAAGGAGTGTCTGACCGGGCAATCCCTTCCCTTTCATAAATAAACCATTCAGAGGAAGATGCAGAGGTGGTATTCTGACCAGTTCTGGAGAACCGGTAGCAGAAATTTTGAGTAGTTTGGAGGACTGGCAAATACCATCTCTGACTGGCCCCTCCCCCATCTCTTCTCTGCCTCCCAAGTCCCAGCTGATCGGCTGGCTCTTCTTTTGTTGCCCTGCACAGGAGAGTAGAGCTGGAAAGCAGGTTAGTGGGGTGAGGAGGGAATGGAGATTTTGCAGAAATCTTCCCCTGCCCCACTCACAGAACTGGTAGTGAACATTTTGGAATCCCACCACTGGAGAGAGAGCTGCTCAGATACCTTGGACCCAGGCCATGTAGGGAGTGGGTTATTGTTTAAAGTAGTCACAAAATTATTTAAAGTATTTCTTGCAAATTTACCAGCACATCTTGTCCATAGCCATTCATGCTTTTGTCACCTTCTGTTTGCCTTTGTACAATACACTCTAGACGGTTTGTGCTTGGACATCCAGATGTTGCAACTGTTTCGAAAGGCAGTTTTGAATGCTCTGATGTTCATCCAAGGATCACCATTGCTGAATGAGACTCATCAGCTCCCAGTTGCTTTCTGGATGCAGCTCAAAGATCTGTTTACCAACTTTACAGCCCTACCTACATGGCACAGAGCCAGATTATGTGTGGGACTGCCTGTCCTTGAGGGTATCCACCCATCCTTCTAGTTTAGGATGGATATGCTCCAGGTCACCTCCCTTAAATGTTGCTGATGGGATCTCAGAAGCTTGCCTTCTTGGTGGCTGCCCCACTGGCTGGACTTTAGAGCATCTTCCTATATGAAATCCAGGAATCCCTACCTTTTAGCCTTCTGGAGGCTAAAGCATTGGGAAAGGGACTTTCTACAGTCCTAGAACATCGGCCAGAGGTCTTCAAACTTGACAACTTTAAGACTTGTGGACTTCAACTCCCAGAATTCCTCCACCAGTCATGTTAACTCAGGAATTCTGGGAGTTGAAGTCCACAAGTCTTAAACTTGCCAAGTTTGAAGACCGTTGACATAGGCAGTCCAGTAAATATATAAATTTGTAGCAATAAAGTGTATGGAAGCTTATTAAGCAGACATCTGCATAGAAATGCATGGAGATGAGACACTTATGGAAAAAGATACTTTGCCAGATGAAATCTTCAGCTGAGCCATAGTCACAGACCATTCCATTGAATTACTTCTGAATGGGCATGTATAGGACTACATATTTAAGAACCTAGTGCCATAATTTTCTAATGGGTTGGTTCAGTGTTTCTCAACCCCAGCAACTTTATGTAGACTTCAACTCCCAGAATTCCCAAGCCAGGATGGGGAAGATCT
This sequence comes from Laticauda laticaudata, assembly GCA_004320025.1. Classification (NCBI taxonomy): domain Eukaryota; kingdom Metazoa; phylum Chordata; class Lepidosauria; order Squamata; family Elapidae; genus Laticauda; species Laticauda laticaudata. The sequence goes on from BHFT01064111.1 coordinate 13,683, forward strand.
TAAAGTAGCTGAGGTTGAGAAATACTAGACTAGGTTATTCTGACAAGCATATATTCAGTGTTCAAATTATTCCAGAAAAAATAAATATCCTGCAAAACACACCTTTTTAAAGATAAGTCAAAGGCTGGAATTTGTAATAGTGTGAATAGCCTAAGCGCTGAAAGATTTATAACATATTTCTCTGTATTCTCACTACCAGTTCCACTGAATCTAGCAAATAAGTAGATTTCGGTTTCTAAATGACAAATCCTGGTGGGTCCAAAGCATATAAGCTAACTTGTTGCAGGATAAAATTGCTCCAGCAGCATACAAAGAGTTCAGTTCCAAGGGTATATTCAGTTATTCTCAGTTTTGGATCATACAGTCCAGAATTTGAGATGTCAACTTGCATTCCTTTGAAAGCAAAACCAATGGGAAGAGACAATTCCCCAACATTTCCAAGGCTGTTATGTTCCCCCCCATGTACTCCAGCCATATGTTATTCATAAACAGTTGTCTGTATGAACTGAAAACTCATTTGATCCATGCCTTCTCAAAAAAATATCCTCTGTCCCTAGTCTTCCAGATGCTGGTTGTGTTTACTGGGAAATGTGGCAATTATAATCGAATACATCTGGAAGACACTATGTAGATTCAGGATACTTATGCACAGATTTAAAAGTCATTACTCTTCAGAGTTGGTATTTTGCTAACTTTTGCGATGCAGTTCTGCGTCACCTCCCTCTCCCAAGAAAATTACAAAAATGTTTTTCAAAGTATGTTTTGCAGTAAAATTGAGCTACACGTGCTACCATCTCAATAATTTTTAAAAATACTACTTTGGGGTGGGGGAATACACACACAAATATATGGAATGATAATTCATCTCTGTTACTTAAAAGAATCCTACATTCAAGAAAAAAAATCAGAAGTAGTCTATCTTCACTTGTCCTCTCCTAGATCTTAAATGTAAGAATTTCTTCTTGTATCCTTGAAATATGTGCAATAATAACAGTATTTCCCATCACACCAGAACAATACAGCTGTTAAAAGTTGTAGACACTGGTATCAAACATCCGATTCAATCTTTCCATCCTAAATGGGTCCTTTTGGACATGAGGCCAGTCAGAGCCAACTAGAGCTAGCCCAACCATGAGCCAAAAGAAGCAGCTGCCTCAGGAACAGCATTAACAGCTCCCTGGCTATAACTCATTGGTGGTTCAGTCAGTCTTTCTCCTAAGGGACATGGCATCATCTACGCTGAGCAGCTTCTCTTAAACTATGCCAGGTGGAAGATCATCTCCCTTGGCCAATGCTAGAAAGTCAAGTGGGCATCCCACAGACTTTGATGCATGGAGTGGAAGCATTCCCCCCAGCTCTGTTGAGTTTGGAATATGGTCATTGAGTTTAAAACCTGCTTTATTTGTATTTATTTTTATTTCATTTTGTCGAGCTTCCATTAGTTAACAGATATAAGTGTAAACATGATTATTAATACATGAAATGGATACAAATAAAAAGGAACATTAGGACAGGGATGGTAGTCACGTTGGTTCGCTTATACATGCCCCTTAAAGATCTCTTAGGAATGAGGTGAGGTCAACAGTAGACAGTCTAAAGTTAAAGTTTTGGGGGTTTGGGGAAGAAACCAAACACATCTGTCAAGTGTGATAAGGCAGAGAAAGACAACATGATTTCTCAATCTAAGACAAACCAGTTCCCAGCCCAGATTTATTTATTTATTTATTTATTTATTTATTTATTTATTTATTTATTTATTTATTTATTTATTTATTTATCTATTTATTTATTTATCTATTTATTTATTTATTTGATTTGATTTGATTTGATTTGATTTGATTTGATTTGATTTGATTTGATTTGATTTGATTTGTTTTGATTTGATTTGATTTGATTTGATTTGATTTGATTTGATTTGATTTGATTTGATTTGATTTGATTTGATTTGATTTGATTTGATTTGATTTGATTTGATTTGATTTGATTTGATTTGATTTGATTTGATTTGATTTGATTTGATTTGATTTGATTTGATTTGATTTGATTTGATTTGATTTGATTTGATTTGATTTGATTTGATTTGATTTGATTTGATTTGATTTGATTTGATTTGATTTGATTTGATTTGATTTGATTTGATTTGATTTGATTTGATTTGATTTGATTTGATTTGATTTGATTTGATTTGATTTGATTTGATTTGATTTGATTTGATTTGATTTGATTTGATTTGATTTGATTTGATTTGATTTGATTTGATTTGATTTGATTTGATTTGATTTGATTTGATTTGATTTGATTTGATTTGATTTGATTTGATTTGTCAGTCGCTTACAAGATAATAGGTATTAGTATAAACATAGTTGTGAATGCATGAAATGGATACATATAAGAGAAATAAAAATAAACAATAGGACAGGGACGGAAGACATGTTGGTGCTCTTATGCACGCCCCTACAGACCTCTTAGGAAAGGGGTGAGGTCAATAGTAGACAGTCTAAGGTTAAAGTTTTTGGGATCTCCAATCCCACTTATCCGTGTGGTCTCTGTTGCTTTATTTGTCCGCCTGGACTTTCTTGAGCATTGCTTGCCTGCATCCCAGCCGAGCTCTCCTTTCCAGAAGGAACAAGCCTCTTCCTGCCTCTTTCTCCTTGCCACTGCTGGCAGCTCAGCCTCTCCTACAATGCTGTTCTGTGCAGAGCTGCAAAACACCCATTAGTCTCTTCTCCCACCACACACACCCCAATTCCCATGTCTCCAAGATCTTGTCTTGACTCTTTGGCTCCTCTCACTTTCTAGGTGGAAAGACACAATCAGAAGGGGAAAAAAAAGTTTCTTGGAAGCTTAGCTACCCTTTAAAACACCTCCTTTTCTTCAGCTGAAGCCGCTAACGAAACAAACCCAAGAGTAAATCCCCCGGAAAACCTGGCTTTTTCCCACTGAGTAAANGGGGGGGGGGGGTGGAATTAAAGGTGGCTTTACACTACAGCTTGCGTTCCCTCGCATGCTCAGATGTTTAAGTTCTGTCAGGTTAGCAAACATGGAAGAGGCAAACTGAAAAGTCACTCACCTCTGCTCTTAACTTGTTCCCCTAGAAATCAGCTGTGGACTAGAATAAAAAATTAACAGGGGAGGTTCAGAGCCATGTGGAGAAAAAGCGTTGTTTGAGCAAACAGTGAGTCCGCTCCTCCCTCTCCCCTCCTCCTTTTCCTCCCCTATACTACAAGTGATTTCAAACAAACGATCCCCAGAGAGATCTGGGGTGGGTGGAGGTCTGGAGAAAAGCATGTGTGCGCTTGTTTGGACGTTTTGTTGCAAAGAGAGGGAGGGGCGAGGAAGAGGAGTCACCCACAGTCGCTCCAATCTCATAATATTTCTCCCCTTTATGAAGTTATGCAAGAGGGTGGATGGAGATGGGACCTGCCAAGAGGCAGTTTGGCTGGCAGACAAAACACAAAAGAGTTAACTTCTTTAAGGTATTGGGGGCAGAGTGGAAGGAGACAGGACTTTTGCACCTACTTGCAAGGAGCATCTTCGTGCGGGGCTGGGGTTCAAGACCACAAATACAGCCCTGTGATAATAAATGTTTGTGTGTGAGTGTGTGTGTCTGCTTGCCCCCCACTTTTTTTTTTTTTCTCCTGCATCTGGAACATTGCGTTATGGATTTCATTTGTATTCCCTGCCTTGTTCCCTTCAAGAATTTCAGGCATGGATATTAGCCCTACAATAGCCCTTTGAAGGAAGCACAGCCCAGGGCTATTAGCAGATGCTCCTCATTGACAGGGCAGCTGAAGAGAGTTTCTCGCATTGAACAACCTATCTGTCTCCTGTTGTTGTTTTCTCTTGCCCGGTCAATGAACAGAGAATGCTAGGCAAGAAGCACCAGGTGGGTTCTAATATTTAACAGAATAACAGAGTTGGAAGGGACCCTTGGAGGTCTTCGAGGCCAAACCTGTGCTCTTGTGGTTAGCCGGCAGCAGATGCAGATGGCTGAGGAGAGCGAGGACACAGATGAGGGGCCAGGACCCTTAGGGAGTGAACTGCTGCCTTCAGAGATTTTGGGGGCTGGCAACAGCGATGAGGAGGTTCCCAAGGAGCCTATGCCAAGTATGTGTGCATGCAGGATTGCTTGCAGGAAAGAGCAGCTACAACAGCAGGGGCGACTTGGGAGTAAGGCTGTAAGGTAATGGCCCCTCCTTCAAGAAAATAAAAGGCAGCTGTGAAGCAAACATTCTTTGCAGGAAGCAAAGAGGTTTTGAAACTCAGCCTCATGGACATTACAGTTGGTATTTGAAGACTCTTGTGTTATAAACTATTTCTTATCTGTTGTTTTTTGGCAGCCTTGCAAAAACTTGNTACAGTTGGTATTTGAAGACTCTTGTGTTATAAACTATTTCTTATCTGTTGTTTTTTGGCAGCCTTGCAAAAACTTGACAAGGCTCTTTCTTGTTGGAGTTAATTAGTTGGAAGCAACCTTTTATCTGTGAAGAAACAGGATTCATAGATGAAACATTAAAAGGTTGTGCCTTTGTCTTGTGTTTGCTCTCTTGGAACCAGGTTTGGGTCAGAATACCTGCTCAAGCAGGAAACCTGTACCATTTCAGACAAGCAGTTATCCAATCGCTACTTAAAAACCTCCAGTGATGAAGCATCCACAATTTCTGGAGACAAGTTCCACTGATTAACTGTTCTGTCAGGAAATTTCTTCTTATTTCTTGCTCAGACCTCTCCTTGTTTAGTTTCCTTCTTGTTCTTTGAAGAATAGGTTGACACACACCCCTTCTTCATGGCAGCTCCTTAGCAGGGGTGGGCTGATGGGGGTTCACAGGGGTTTGGGAGAGCCCCTAGCTAAGATTCTGTGCAGTTAGAGAACCCCCAAATCCCAATCCTGCTGGCCCTACCTGTCCCGCTCCTCCCAGGAGTCCCCATGTGGCCTGTTTTGGATGCACGTAGAGGCTCAGGGAGGGTGAAAAATGGGAAGGCCAGAAATGAGCCCGTTTCTGGCTTCCAGAGAGCCTCCAGAACCCAGGGAGGCAATTTTCATCCTCCCAGAGTCACAAGGAACGCAAAAGTTCACAAAAACGCCCCACCACCACCACCATGGTGCAGGAGCCAACTAGGCCATGCCTACCATGGCCACACCCACCCAGAAACCAGGCAGAGAACCTTTTGCTAAAATTTTTGAAGCCCACCTCTGCTCCTTAGATATTGGAAGACTAGATATTGGAAGACATAAAGGTCCTTCACCTCTATGTCAAACATATCACTAAAGTGAATAAGTTTCTCACAGATATCTATGTATTGTTAACTGAAAACTAAATAGGAAATCTTCTATACACTGCTCAAAAAAATAAAGGGAACACTTAAACAACACAATATAAAGGCTAGGTCACATCGGCTGATGGATGCAAAACGTATGTAAAAAGGACACAGCGGACGAGCAAATTTTCCATCTGTTGTTATCCGCTCTCAAAA
>BHFT01064112.1:0-96754 GCA_004320025.1 Laticauda laticaudata
CAGCTCAAAACTTTTTGAGCGGATGAAATAGCAGTAGACGGATGTTTGACGGATATAGCGTATGAAAGACGTATGCAGTGAGTACACATCGGATGTATCGCGTTTTCCAACGGATGGCAAGCTTTTTTGTCCATTTTACATCCTCTTTGCATTCGTTGGTGCTGTGTGACATGGGCTTTAGGCCTGGAGACACCTAGTTTCAAGTGTATCTTCAATCATGCAGAGTCATTGGGGATTGCCTTACCAGGCTGTTATTATGGATATGAAATGAAGGGAGATTCCATGTAAGCTTCCTTGAACTCCTGGTGTAAAAGTGACATGTAAATCAAACAAATAAATCAATCAGTCAAACCAGAATCTTGGATAATGTTAAAGGAAATGCTCTTTTAAAATATCGATATGATTTATATATTGTTATATGACTTATGTCAAACTAATGATTTTTACTACAGTAGAATCAACACAATACTATAAATAACAACGCTAGGACACAATGCTTATTAGCTGTTTTAAATAGGGTGCTATCATTCCCTATCATTCTGTTCCTCAGGAGCCTTATCTTGTGTTCACGTTGTGGAAAAGAACTCCTAAACCCATGTGCAATATACAGATTAAGTATAGATTTTAAAAAGGGGCAACTGAGTATTTCCTTTACACTGGGATATTGTAGAAAAAAAGTGATGCCACAAGGGTGTAGATTTTGTTTGATGTCCTAAACTACTTGTCAAATTACTTGAAGCAGCACCTGTTTTATTATCAGCCTGCTCTTACTTTTAAGACTAAGAAAACAGGGCCTCATGACTCTGAAATAGATTGCTATTTGTGTGTAATCATTGCAAACCTTAAGAAAATCAGGAAGGCCTATATATTTTTGTCAGCTTTTTCCTCAGTTATATATCTTACTATACTGGTTTTGAATTTGATTTATGGGAATATACCATGAGGGTTATTGGGCCTGAATGATTCACTGTCATGAATGGCATCTATTAACTTTAATTAGTTGTTTCATTATTAGGAACATTTAAAAAAAAGCAATTTAGAAATATTTTTAAAATCTACAAAAAGAATCAGTACAATCTTTTTTATAACCAATACCTAGATATAAGATTAATGTCTGTTTTAATGAAAATCCTATTCAGAAAACAGCAATGAACAGGATGGGAAAAAGCATTGTATTCTGGCAGTAACAAAAATAGACTTTACTTAGTTAAAACATGTCAGAGCTAATCAATAAACAAGTAGTAAGAGTGTATAACTACATTAAAATTTTAAAAAGTGTGTTGCTATTTCCATTTTATAAATCCTTATTCCACCTCAGCTTTGATGAGCTTAGAGTTTCTCCATTTACAAATTCTTCCATCCTGAGAATCAAAGCTCAAATGTACATAAATAAATCATGTCATCCTTTTCCCAATTTAACTGTGTTCATAAGTGCATTCTGATTCAAAACTTTTTTTTTTTGAGTCCCACTCCTGAAATTGTGGATTTCTGAAATAATCAGCCCAAGCATCTGAATATGTAAACCGCTACAGGTAAATTTATGTGAATTTATTGCTAAATACAGCTAATGAGGCTGGGATGTTTAAAAAAAAAACTTCAATCTCCAAGGACAAAACAGAGTTTTTATTTCAGAAAGGAAGTGTGTGTATGAGGCGGGGTGGAATTAATTGAACTGAATTCATTCAGATTTATTTCGAACTATTTCATTTCGAGCGGTGCCCTGAATAATATCTACACTTGAAAGTAAAAAAAATCTTTCAATAAGGGTTTGCTTCCTTATTTAGTTAACAATACGCCTAAGCACGCCTACCCAGAAGTAAGCGTTCATCAATTTAATCGGGCTTATTTCAGAATAAGCGCGAATAGTATTATTGCATCCTTAATTTTACACTCTTGTTTTGTCCAATATTGACACACAATCGTATGTGGCCTTGACGTCGCTTGGTTTTCATCCTCGTTACATTCAAGTCCACAGAATGTAGGCGACAGAAGATCTCCGGGACAAAAGACAAATGCACGTGTGAGTTCCCTTTTTTTTTTTTTTGCCTTGGCATGAATGGCGAAACTGGCGTCCTCAGGCCAATAAGGTGGGACCAACCGCAAGCCCAGTCATAAGGCAACGAAAGAGTTAAAGGGGGTGGGGCCTACTTCGCGCGCTCCCGCCCGATCAACTAGACGAGAGAAGCTTTCGCGCGCTCTTTGCCTAGGCGGCAGCAACAGTAGGACGGACTACTACGCGCGCAAGAGTCCGACTGGCGGGTACCCGTTCCACCGTGTGCGCCTCTCGACGGGCAGAAAGGGTTGCGGGGGCGCGCTGCCGGGAGTTTTCAGGTCATTAGATGGGGCAGAGGCGGAGCGGCGGCGTCCACTGAAGAGAAGGAGGCTCTGGGTGCGCGTGCGAGTGAAAGGAGAGGCGAGGCAACCCACCGGTAACTGCCCACCTTCGTAGCTCTGGAAAAAGGCTTTTAGGGCAGGCGAGTGTCCCCTTTTTTCCTAGGTGGGGGTGAGTAGGAAGGGGGGGGGGTGGCGCACCCTGTGTGACTGCCGAGTCTCTGTATGGAAGAGGGCGGACAAGAACCGAGCACAAGGCTCTTGTGGGACGGGAACTGGTTCCCGGCGAGGAGCCTACCCCGTGACTCGCTTTAGCCTGCCTCGGAGCGAAACTGGTGGCGGCCTCTTTGGGCGTTTTGTGGTAGGGGATTAAAGCTCGTGCAGGTATTTTACTCGTGGCTCGTAATGGGGATTTTGCCGCTTTCCCCACCTCTTCCGCGTCCCTTCTCCTCCCAACTCTGGGCTTGTTTTTTTCTTGCCCTGGATTATCCACAATGGGAGATAATCTTTGTTTCCCGCTCAGGATTATCTTCTCGACCTCTGCGGGATTATTCTTCTTTCTCCCCGCCTCTTTTCGCAAAATTTTGGGGCGGTGCGCGAATATATCACCCACTCCCCTTTCCTTCAGCGATTATTGCGAGCTCTCTCCCCAAAATAGGTGTCCGCCTTTCCATTTCAGATGAAAAACACACATTCCGGTTCTTGTATCCGCTCCCTTTCCTTGTTGCCTGTAGCTGCAATCCGCATTCAACCGAGTAAAGAAAAAAAGGTGGCGGAGCTGATTGAAGAGCTGGGTAGGTTGTAATTGCCACGGCGGTGTTGTCACCTCGCTACATTTGGAGCTGGGAGGGCGGGAGGCAGGACAAGCGCAAGGATTGGTCTCGAGAAGGGCGATTTTCTGGGGGAGAAGATAGGTAAGTGTTGAAGTCTGCCAAATGCGGGGAAATCGTATGTTGCTTTTCACCCATGGTAGTAAAATTGTCATTTGGACTGCTAGAAGTGAAACAAACAAGGAATCACACGATGTTCTTTGGCATCATGATTTTTAGGTGCATTCACGTCCATTGTTATGACACTATCAAGCGTATCTCTTTATTTTTGCATTCAAACTCTACAAACGGCGCTTTCTGCGTCAGAATAATTGAGAGAGTTTACTGAAACAACCTGTGTATGAAAGACTGCATGGATGTCATTTGTTGTTAGTAGGGGTCAGTCCTGAATAGAATGGACTGTACTTTATGGCTTCCAGCCAACTGGTCATGGCTATTGCTGAAGGGGGGACATTGTTTCAATTATTGCTGTGAGACAGGGTGTATATAGCATAATAATTAACTCATGATGGAGCAAGTGGTAGTAATCTGCGACCGTAGGTTATCAACATCCTTTTGCTTTCACCTTTTCATGCTGTTACTGCAGAGTTTGTAATCAATCCTGCAGTACAGAGTCGCATCCATCAATTAAAGTTCATTTTATTTGACTTTGGGAAGAGAGAGGCATTAGGCAACTATAAATAGACCTTGGACTGGGCTGTAATCAGTAGAGGAAGACAAGTAAATTTTAGTAATACAGTATCTGAATTGCAAGTGTCTTGCAGGGATGACTGTCACAATGTTTATATCTTGACTCCTGGCTTGGGTGCACCTTATAAGTGATTTTGAAGGACAAGCTATTATTTGGCAATTTCTCTGTGAAAATGCCTCTGTTAAAATGCTTTTTCGAGAACTATAACCAGTTTTGGGAATTACAGACGGGATCAAATTTTGAATTTAATACATTCAAAGTCTTGAATAAAGCATATAATAAGAGAAACTCTAGAATATTCAGTACATACTGCAGCCATCTGTTCATTTTTCATCTCTTGTTTACAACTTGTGGACTTTTCAGAATTATCCATGTGAACTCTTTACAGCAGAAAGATTTTGTGCCTTGATTCATAATGGAGATAACATTATACTTTATTAAATTATTCTTTGTATTCGTAGTAAAATATTTTGCTCCTTAATAGCAAATTTGACATTTAAGTGGTATGTGTGGATTTTCAACTAGAATTGTAGCTAGGACTATGAATGATGTTAGCAGCTATAGTACTTAGCATAAAGATTGATGGAACTTTGAAGGAATTGACTTGGTTGTGTGCATTCATTTGCAATTATAAAAATTTTAGATGCCAAAAATTCTCATGCATTTTGCAAAAAAATGAGTAGTTTTTTTTCCTGTATTGATAATGTGTTGATTTTGTGTTTTCATTAATGTCCTCTTTCTTTTCACTAAAAGGAATGACTGTGTGGAAGAAATAGCTTGTTAGTCTTGCTTGTTAGCCCTAAGCCTCTGGAACTTTTGCCAATGGACTGCAGTGTTAGATGTGCAATTATGCAAGAGATTTAACACTATTTTAAGGTGTGGGGTTTTTGGGAATAGTTTTTTGGAATCTTTATGAAATAGAAAGTATCTGTTCTTAAGTACTATGGCCGTGAAAGGACAAATAGAAAATGGCTCAGTTTCATTAAGAAGCTAGTTATATGTAGAAAGAAATCAGATTTCCCATCATGCTATGATAGCTAATATTTAGAATCCACTGTTATATTTGGATAATTAAATTGTTGTACAAATGAATAGTTCCCAGCACATTGTTAATATGCAGCTGTTCATTGCTACCAAAGAGCAAGGGTTATAAGGGAAAGGAAAAATATGTATGAATATAAGGGATAGTGTACAATATTCAGATAATTTTCTTGACAACTGTATGGAAGTCACTTACCATTCTTCCATATACCACCTCTGGTTTTAAAAAGTTAAATGCCTGGGACCTGGTTAATATTTTGATAGGAAATCATCAGTAAGTCCCAATATACAGATCAGATTGTAAAAATTTCTGAAAAGTAATGGTAATCCATTTGTGCCCCAAAATTGCATGATTGCTCTCATGACAGACATCACCAGAAATCAAACTCAAAGGACACTAATAAACATTAACCATACAACCATTTGTTTAGTAACAATTCAAATTTAGAGCAGCACTGAAAAAAATATTTAAAACTGGTCCTTCTATTTAGAACCATTACATTTTTACCCAGAGTAAAAATCCAGGTGCTTGACAACTGGCATCTATTTATGATGGTTGCAGTGTCCTGGTGTCATGTGATCATCATTTGCAACTTTCCCAGCTGGCTTCTGATAAAGTCAATATGAGAAGCTAGATTTGCTTAACAACCATGTAATTCACTTGACAATTGTGTTAATTTGCTTAACAACCATAATAAATGGTTGTAAAAGTGAATGTGACTCACTTAACAAGTATTTTGCTTAGCAGTCGAAACTTTGGTCCCAATTGTGTTCATAAGTTAAGGAATACCTGTAGATACATCAATTCTAGTTGTTAATTTCTCTGGCCTTGATTTGCTATATACAGAGACATCTGAGGGAAGGGCCAGCAACATAAAAATGGTGGTACAACCTGGTGATCAAATCTTTGCCCTTTTTAGATATCTATTGCAGTAGTGGTATTGGTTGGGCCCAGTTCTGGTGAGTCGGTAGCAGCGATGAGAGAACTGGTCTGGTCTCCGCTGCTCTGCTATTGGGCCTACCTGCCTGCCAGGCTCCCATACTCACTTTTATCTGCTGAATTTGAAGCACAGCTGCTTTGCACTTCAATAGTGCTGCTCGGCAGCTGCTGAAGCGACCGGGTTTGTACAGGCTTGCAGGAGATGAGTTAGAACATCTCTGCGCCTGTGCAAAGTGTATGTTTGGCATGCATATGCACGCAAGGTCACGTGCATGGCCACCAAGCCACACCCGGCAAAAATATTTGAATCCCACCACTGATCTATTACATACATATTAAAAAGGGCAGGGGTTGCATGCCTTATCTCACCTACTATTTTAGACTCATTGGCTTTCTTCTATATATACACCTGACTTCATGTCTGCTTTTACATTGTAATTCTGTCCTTTATATGATGTCATGTATAAACAGGGGAATATGGTATTTCTTTTGAGAGCCTTTCATAAGTTGTTATTAGGAAGGAGCATATGAGAAAAAGGAGTTGCTTCCTTGATCCCCTTCTTGATGTCATCTGGCTCATTGACTGCTCATACATTACTAAGTGGGAATCACTGAGGAGAAAACCTACTTCAATATGCTTTCCCCAGCTTTTAATACCAATATTGTTTTATCACCTCATGATATATTTTATTAGTAAAAAGTTGTGGTTAGTAGAACTATATTGGTGATAGGAATAAAAGCTTGGTTTCCTTAGCACTTTTCTTTCTGTATTTGCCTTTACAGAGAGAGGAGAAGGGTTTTTTTGAGTCTATGGTTCTGCATTTTGAAAAGGGAGATGATGGAGTCTGTTGCAAGAACAGTTTTATTTATTATAACAAATAGGTTGTTGGTAATCTGAGCTTGGTGTAGTGATTAAGGCCCCAAGAGACTGAGTTCTAGTTCCACCTCAGGCACAAATCTATGTGGATGGCTTTGGGGCAGTCACTTCTGGTCAGTCTGAGGAAGGAGGCAAACTACTGAAGAATTTACCAAGAAAATGTTATGAAGATTCTTAGTGATCCAGTTACAGTTTTCTGTAGGTTGAGTCATGGCAACTGGACTTCTTTTTTTTGTCAAAAAAAATCTCTACAAGGATTAGCCCAGATCGCCATCAAGAGCCAACACCTAAGTTGAAGAGAATAACAACAAAAAAGGTATCAATATGTTGGGGCATAGAAAGGGACACTTGAGATAAAATATATCTTTCTCTCCCCAAAATTACCTAATATTCACATTTATACCTAAAAAAAAAGACATTGACTGCAACTGTGAAGCAATGTAGTGCTTATAGAAATGAATGTGAGCAAAGACTGGCATCTTTGTATGGGTAGTCTTTGATGAACAATGGTAATTGGGACAAGGAATTTCCAAGCAACACAGCCATATAGTGTAATGTCGCATGACTATTCTGACTTACAACAGTTGCAGTCATTAGACAAGCCCCATGTGGTTATTGGGGGCAACATCAAATGATTGCCACTTGTAATCTTCTGCCTGCTTCCCCATTGATTTTATTTGTTGAAAGCTAGTAGTAAAGATTACAGATTGTGACAAATAGCAGAATAAAAGAGTTTGAAGGGACCGTGTAGGCCTTCTAGTCCAACCCCCTGCTCAGGCAGGAAATCCTATAACATTTCAGACAAATGGCATCCAATTTCTTCTTAATAGCAAATGGTGAAATGCGTTGTAATTGCAAGCCAGTTACTAAGCTCCAAATAGCGATCACATAACTGTGGGAACACTGACAAGTCATAATTTCAATGATAAGTCTCCTTGTTCAAGATTGTAATAACTAACCAGTTGTACATGAATGATAGTTAATTGAAGATTACCAGTCTAGAGATTGGCATATTGGCATTGTAAGTAACAATGCCATTGTGATACTTTTCTTAGTGCTATTCTTCTACAAATCTACAGTTATATCCCTGGTAGTATAGTGGTATCTAGGTACTCATTATTAATTAATTCCAGGAAGTACAATGAGTATCAAAAACAATGAGTATTAGACAAATTTTTCCCATAAGGAATAATGTGAGTCACAAGAGAGTTGACACCAACAAGTTCTAACTTATGTGTTGAGTACCAAACAAATGATGATTGCTGGGACAAAATTTTTATACCAAAACCTGTTGAGTATCTAATTCAATGAGTTTCAAAGCAATTGAGTTCCAACATACAACTGTATATACCAATATTTGGTTCTATATTTCAGTTTTATAACATTTTAAAAATATAGTTACTAAAGTCCATGTCACACAACACCAACGGCTGGAAAGAGGATGTAAAATGGAGGGAAACACTTGCCATCCATTGGTTAACGCGATGCATCCGTTCTGTACTCACTGCGTCCGTTTTTCATACTCTCTATCAGTCCAGCATCCGTCTACTGAGATTTCATCCGCTCAAAAAGTTTTGAGCTGCACTTTTTAGCTGCCACAAAAGGGGATGTCTGCGGGATGCCTAGAGGATGCAAAAGACACCTCACGGAAAACCTATATTTCTATAAAAAGGGGGAGAAATCACCTGGATCTCACTTTCAGTCCAGCAGCCCTGCTGTGCAGACCTCTTCAGCCTTTCATCTGGCTCTTGCTCTTCCACAGCATCCAGTCATCTCCACCATGGATCGTCACACACTCCTTTTTGGAAGCCACCATCATTCTACAACAGTGCGAAGCCCTCTACAGGCTCTTTCACCTGTTCTACATGAAGAAAGAGGCGTCCAAGAAGTGTCTGGGTCGAAGATGAATCGCAAGAAAGAGCCGAGTACGACTGTATAACAAACTGATGGTGGAGCTGAGGAACGAAGACCCTCGTGTATTCCAGAACTTCATGAGGATGCCTCCAGCCATGTTTGACGAAGTTGTGGAGTGGCTGACACCCAGGTTGACCAAGCAGAGCACCAACGTCCGGCCCAGCCTGACCCTGGACTGAAGGTGGCACTGACTCTGTGCCACCTGGCTCCGGACCACGTACAGGAGCATGCAGACACCTGGAGGGTGCCACACAACACCATCAGCATGGTGGTCAGAGAAGTGGTGCAGGCGATCATCGAAGAATACCTGGAGGAGCTCCTCCAGTGCCCTCCACTGAAGAAGGCTGGAAGAAAGTTGCAGAGCAGTGGTATCAGAAGTGAACTTCTCCAACACCGTTGCAGCCATAGATGACAAGCACGTGGCCTGCAAAGCTCCAGCAAGTCAGGGTCCACTTATCACAACTACAAGGGCTTTATTCAGCATCATCCTCTTCGCCATGGTCGATGCTGACTACAAGTTCATGTACATCAATGCTTCAGGCAACGGCTCATCTTCAGATGCCAGGTATACAACGCCAGTCACCTCAAGGAGGGCTGGAACGCAACCTCATCATGGGCTTCCCAGATCCAGACCCCCTGCCAACAACACACAAGATGTGCCCTCCTTCATCGTGGGGATGATGCCTTCTGCCTCAGACTTACCTCATGAAGCCCTACACTTCCAGATGCCTCACCCGTGAAGAGAGTATCTTCAACTACAGGCTGTCCAGGGCAAGGCGGGTGTGGAGAACGCCTTGGCATCCTGGCCAACAGGTTCCAGGTACTTCTCACCACCATGCAGCATCGCCCACAGACCGTGAGGGAACATCGTGGAAGCTTGCTGCATCCTGCACAATCTCATGCGCACCCACTACCCAGTGTTGCAGAACAGGCTCATGGACCTCCAACAAGGCAATGGGGACATGGAGCCTGGTAAATGGAGGCAAGGGTGAAACCTGATAGACACTGTGGATGTGCAAGGCCCCAACAGAGCTTCACGTGAAAGGAAGAAGCAGCGCACCTCCTGAAACACTGGTGCAAGACAGGATGATAGATGCTTAATGGATGCTTCCTTCAGCCTGTCTCATCACATGATGAGATTGTGCCATGTATGTTGAGGTGGCCCTACAATGAACAGGGCATTTAATAAAGAGTGTGTTTATGTTGAAATGTGTGGTGAATGATTACATTGTTATTGATAATAAAGGCCACACGTGTGCACCTGAGGGTGGACCATGACAGTCCCACTATGCTTTGCACTGGAGTTTTATCTATCCCACAGCTATTACCCATCCCACTGTTATCCTAAACCCGTCCCACAGAGTATCTTATCCATCGCACAGCTATTACCCATCCAACAGGTATCCCTGCCATCCCACAGGTATCCCTGCCCATCCACAGCTATTATCCATCCAACAGTTATCCCTGCCAATCCACAGGTATCCCTGCCCATCCCACTGCTATCCTTACCCATCCCACAAGCATGCAAAGGCTTAAACCATTTCTAAAACTTTCCACCAAGACTTTATTGACTAAAAGAACTGACGCAAGTGTGTGAAGCAAAGATAATCTTTATTAATAACAAACTGTCAAAGAAAGACCATGACGCTCAAGTAAAGTGTCCAAGCAAAGATAAAGTCAACAGGTAGCAACCCAGTCTCTGGCACTCCTCTCAGTCACTCTGAGGCGTGCCCATAGTCTCAGGGAAGGGTCCAGGTGCTGTGGAGGTGGCTGCTGCTGGAGTGCTGGTCTGAGGCGCCATTGGGGTGCCTGGCCCAAGAAGACAACAGACATGGTGTGTGGAGGAAACTCTCAGAGAGCTGGCTCAGTCCTGTGATGTTGAGAGCCCTTCCTCCATGACATGGGGTGTCAGTCCCAAGACGATGACAGATGTTCTTAGGCCGGTCTTGGCTGGGGTGGGAGGAAGGAGAGTATAGGAGGGCTGTCTGGTCTGCAGGTGAGCGAGTTGAGACGTCGTTGGGGCATCTGTTGGCGTCGGTTGCATCGGTGGCATCTGTGCCATTGGCATCAGTGGCACCAGTGGCGTACAATGAACCTGTGCCTGGACTGGGAAGGGCTGCCTGTGCTGCTGGAATTCCTGGTAGCCGTAGCCTTGTAGGTGAGGGCCTGTGGAAAGCCTTGTGAAGGCTGTGACATCACCTGGGGTGGAGGAGCAGACCTGGACTGGGTCGGAGCAGGTTCAGCTGGGCCTGGAGGTTGTGCAGAAGACCTGTGATCCTCTCCTTTATCACCTGGTACTGGGATTCGGACATGTCCATGACGGTTTGGTTGACGTAAGTGAGGAAGGGCTTTCTGTTAGAGGATGGTATGTTGTGTGTTCCAGCTGAGAGAGAGATCTACGCTGCTTTTGATGGTGTCCCTGATCTCCAGCAGTACAGTGTGGCTCTGCCCTCCGGTCTGGCTCTCTTCCTGCTTTCTGTGGAGGTGGAGCTGGGGTGGGGTGAGTTGGTCTCTGGTGGAAGTGCCCTCTCCTTGCTCCCATTGCATCAGGGGTCCTCCACGCGCTCCGCCACGGGGAGTGCAGCTGTCCGGGGAGTCTCCGTCGTGGGACGCTCACAGATACCTGCCTGGACACAGGAGCTGACTCTTGGCCAGAGAGGACTGGCTCTTTGTGGGCTGCCTGAGAAGAGGGTTCTCAGAGGGGCTGCTCCTCGGTGGCAGATCCACCCTCCAGAAAGCTGCACTTGGCCATCACATAGGTCTCCTGGTCGTGAGCTTGACCGTGGCCTGGCCAGATTTCTTATGCAGCTTCCCGTACCAGGTGTGCATGTGCTTCCACCAGCCAAGGAGGACCTCCAAACTGTAGCCCAAGCTCTCCGCCTTCTTCTCTCCAAGCAACCTGCTTCCTTTTGGTGTCTCTATAGAGCCTGTGTCCCTTCCGCCATAGATACTCATTCTCCCTCAGGCATTCCAGCACCTCATCCTCATGTTCATCTTCGATGGAGTATTGCCTCCTCTCCCATTCACGCGTATGCCTCTTCCTCCCTCTGGCAGGGCCATATGGGCCCTCATCAGAGGGTTTCAGGTTGTAGGGGCTGCTCCACCACACCACCACCACCAGCAGCAGCAGCAACAACAACAGTAGCAGCAAAAGCAAGACCAGCAGGACCAGGAGCCTAGCAGGACCAGGAACACCAGCAGACCAGGAGCAGTGCCAGCAGAGTAAGCACCAGCACCAGGACAGCGCCAGCAGAGTAAGCACAGCAGAAGCACCAGCACCAGGAGCAGCTCCACAGAGTAAGCCCCAGCAGAAGCCCCAGCACCTGAGCAGTGCTAGCAGAAGCCCCAGCACCAGAAAAGTCAGCCCAAGCAGCAAAGCCCAGCAGAAGCAGAGTCAGGGCCAGGGGGTGGGAGGGTGGCCCTGTTCTTCTTGCCAGGGCTGGCAGCAGATGGCACAGGCTTCCTCTTCTTCCCCATGGTTGTTGGCTGGCTGGAGCTGTGTCTGGCAGCAGGTCTTTCCTCTGAATGTGACCTGCTTGCGAGCTGCTTCCTTTATATCCGCGGGCTGACGCAATGCATCCTCCCCGCATGCGCAGTGAACGTTTTGCATCCGCTAGGCTTCCGCTCTGCATCCGCTTCATCCACTCGGCATCCGCCTCGTATCCGTTCCTTCCGTTGCGCGTCCACTTCGCTGTGCTCCCCGAAGCCCCGCGGATGTGCCATCCACTTCCATCCGCTTCTATCCACTAGGCTTCCATAGAGCATCCGCTTAACATCCTGGCTACATCCTCCCCCCGTCCGTTCCTTTCCGTTGTTGTCTGCTCTGCTTATGCAAATTCGGGGCACTTTTGAGAGTGGATAACAACGGATGCAACATTTTCTCGTCCGCTGTGTCCTTTTTACATACGTTTTGCATCCGTCGGCCTATGTGACAGGCCCTGAACATTTTCTCGTCCGCTGTGTCCTTTTTACATACTTTTTGCATCCATCGGCCGATGTGACAGGGCCTTTAGTCTGATTACTTCAGATTTGTGAATTTTGTGCAGATATGTTAACATATTAATAAAATCTATAGATCTTGAAGATGTTGCAGTAAGCTGCTGTGTTAATAAAATAAATCAATATTATAATTTATTTAAAAATAGCCTCATTAACAAATTTGTATCAGTTCTAAATATATTTAATTGCAAACACTCATGATATGTTTAAACAATATCAAATGAGCAAACGTAAGGGAAAATCCTTAGATTAAGTGTTGGCTTAACATTTTTGTCTATCAAACATAAGATTATGATCTATAAATGAGCAATTTCCATTGTGTCTTGTTCATGAATTTCCCAAATAACTAACTTTGGAGGGAAGAAGTATTCAAAAGTATATGGAGTATTTGGGGTCATGTAATCACCATTTGCAATCTTGCCAGCTATTTCCAATAAGCAAAGAAGCTGGTTTTACTTAACAAACATGGGATTCACTTAACTGCAATGATTCACTTAATCATGATAAAAATGATTGTAAAATTTGGCATGATTCACTTAACAGCCTTACTCAGCAACAGAAAATCTAGTCCCAACTCTAGTCATAAGTTGAGGACTTTCTGTACATATTTTCATTTGTTTGCCTATAAACCATCTATATAGGTCTAGGTTAGACTGCCTGCATTTAATTTAAAGCAATTGTATAGCTAAAGTAGATAATCCATATTACTTAGTACCTGTGTTTATGAGAATATTGTCTGATAATTTTGCATGGTTGGATTGGAAAAAACTATCGAAACATTTTTGTATATAGTGAATAGAAACAATAAATGATTGCAAAAAACAGTTTATCTGAGATAACTTTCTTCCAAAGGATTGTAGTAAATTTTGAGCACCAAATTGGTTATTCACTGTTTAAAACAAAGATTTCTCAAAACTTGTTAAGGAAATAAAGTATATTCTATTGCCATATAGAAAACGCTGATGTAGGAGAAGGGCAGGAAGAGCTAAGGGAGCAGAGCTTAAGTGCAATTAACTCTATGTAGCATGGGAGAATTTCCAATGAACAGCTTCTGTTGCTTTAAAACAAAACAATTGGAAATTGGCAAGTGGTGCTTTATGTCCAGGACAAGTCCTTAGGTACATGGGGACCCACTTTTTAGTTATGCTAGTGATTTGTGTTCTCATTGCTTGGTTGCCACATATTTTAAATTTTGTGATGTGTACAATTACATTTTAACTGTTCGCTGTCCAAAGTCACTTTTTGAGATAAGTGACCATATAAATTGGATAAATAAGTAAATCTCAAAATTTGCTTCATCACAGTGCATTCACATAGCACAATAAGCCAGAAAAACTGTGGCTAGTGGTTTCAGAACATAGGAGTAGATATGATCTGTATATTATTTATTAATAATTAAGAAACTAGCTTGTGATTTGGTGGAATGGGAAATAAAATACAAATAGAGATTATGTTATTCTATTTTTCTGATTGAAAATTTTTTACCAATTTTCAGGTTTATGTATTTAGCAATCTTTGGATGAATTTTTTATACCCAGTGGTAAGTCTGGGAGTATAATTTTTGTACAAATTCTCCCTTTCATTATTTTCTGTGTCTGCTACAGAGAGCAAATTAGCACTCATGAACTGCTTTGGTAAGTATTTGTAAAGCAGACTAAAGGAGTTTGAAAAAGCTGCAATGATGTATAGTATAGCTATGTTCCATTTCTATTTTCTTCTTCATTATTATCTTTTCCTCATTATTATTTGATATAACCTACTTTTTTTAATAAAGAAGTTATTTCTACAAAGCTTAGAAAGAGTAAGTGCATGTAATTTCAAAAACATAACATGATTAAAAAAACTATTGTAAAAGCTTTAGATTTTATTACGTGTGCTATAATAAGGATGTGTAGATTAGTAAACATCATGACTGTTCCGTTATGAAACAGGTTAATCTATTGATTCATTGTATGTTTCTTAATTATATACTAGTGTATGTTTCTACTCTTCCAATTGTGGACTATTTCTCCTCATTTTTTGCATGCTCACAGCTGCCATGTTTTGCATTGTTTCCATCTGCCTACCAACATGGAAATGAAGTACTGTTTTGCCATTCAAATCATTGGGGCTTCAGCTACATCCACTATTTTAAACTACCAGATAATGTAAGACCCAAGCACAAAGCAGCAAAATCCAATCAAGTCTAATCCTTTATTTGCTTATACCTAACGGACAGAACTTTTACAAACTGCATCTATAACTTTCTAGCCTAGTTGGTCCATCTTGAGAAATTCTAGGGTGTGGCTAGCCCAAACCTCTTCCCCACTGCCTCATCCAGCTCAGGACTGTAGTCTCTTAATTTGGATACCCCTCCCCCACGACAGTTCTGTGTTGGCAAATCTCCCCCCCCCCAACCGCTTCTCCAGGTGCACATTGCATCATATTTAATTTCTCTAAGCTTGAGAAGGATCAAAATATTCTTGCATAGGCATCATCACNCCCCCGCCGTCACTGCCATTCCTTTGCTCCTTTTACCTCTTTTCAAAGTATTTCGCCAACATAATAGTTCAGTGATCCAACTTATTGCCAGGTTAGGTTTATATTATGTTATTTAAAATGGTGTATACATAGTTGTAGTCTCAAGTTAGTTATCTGTAGTCAAGATCAAGGCTTTTCATAAACACTTCATAAGCGCCAGGCACAACATAGGAGAACAAACACATCAGGACTGGATTTATCAGGCCACCTGCATTTAAAAGACATAGGACACTCTTTTGAAGACAGCAAAGTCCACATTTTGCACAGAGAGGACTGATGGGTTGAAAGAGGGGTTAAAGAAGCCTTCTATGACAAAATTTAACATCCCTGTCTCAATAGACAGGGTAGGATACTACTGTACATCATCTATCTCTAGTCTACAACACAGTCCTTTCAACAGTTCCAGGAAGGCTCCACACCCATTTGCACCACTGAGGTGACCCTGAGGACACAGATAAACCTCCAGGTGATCTTAAAAGAATGCAAATGACCAGTTGTCTTCCAGGAGTATAAATCCTTCAATCCCCACAATCCAGTCAGAGCTGAAGAAGCTGCTTAGATGAGAAGTGAAATGTCTTCAAAAAAAAACCCAGAAAGTTCAGTTGCCTGTTGAAAAAGCACCTTTGGGGCTAGGACCCTAAATAAGGGTGAACAAGAAATATGAATTATCAGATGACTAATCAAGCAAATGATTAAATTAAAAAGAAAGCTTGAAATAGAATTGGGAAACAATCCCAATCTATTTTTTATAATGAAGGATTTTGTATCCTAAGCCTAAATGCGATTGTGAAAAGTAAATCTCAGAGCTTCTAGTAGAATTGCAGATGTGAGTACTAGAAATTATGGTTGTAAATATTGTTGAATTCAGAAGAGAGATAAGTTTTTTTAATTTTCTTTTTTCAAGTTTTACACAGTAGAGTGTGCTGTTAATTGACCTTCGATAATAACTTTTTTTTACAACTATATGGCGTAGTAAGATATGGTTGAAGGGCAGCTTATATAGGTTGCGCACCTCATCTGTATAATTAGATGTACATCTTCTCCATTAAGTTCTGTAGTTCTGAATTACTAAAAACTACCTTTTAGCCCATACATCTCCTCCAATAAATGCAGCCAATTTTTCAAGTTTAGAGAAAGTAAAGGATACGGTTCTATGTGAGGTCAAAAAATAAGTCCTGTCCATTTAAGTGAATTTGAAAATGATTAAATGTATAGAATGTATTTTAAAACACTTAGAATTTCTAATAAGAGTTTACACATCATTGTCCACATTATACTTTTTTTTACTTTTAAAAGTCAGAACTGCTGGTATTTGGGGTTCAAACTTTAAAACTTGCTACTTATTTCAAGATTTGCAAAACTAACTGATGCAGCTAAAAGTGAGAAAATATTTGTCTTGGTATCTGTTTCTAAAAAATATTTGTCTTGGTATCTAACTGTTCATAGTTATCTTAAAATCAATAGTCAGTTTTAATAATAGTCAGCAAAGTCATTTGTTTAAAAGAATTTGGATTTATAAATATAGTGAAGACATTTTATTTTTTAAAAGTATTTCTATTTTATTTTTTTCATTAGTTGGTAATCCCATGAAACTTTAAAGAGTGTTCTCTCCATTTTAAGTTGTCCTTTTTTGCATGTCTGAACTTTTAAGAAAAACTTTTAAAATTGGAGAGATTAGTTTTCTACATTCTTGTTTACAATCATTGGGATTTGACATACCATATAAAGTTATATAGAAGCTATCCTTTCACAACAGCTGGGCAAAGACTTTTTTATCCCTATGTACTTATATAGACTGATAAATGTAGCCCTTGAGTGAATTCTAACCCATAACACTTTATGCCTCCACAGAGTGACGTATAATGATATGAGGTTTAGATAGTAAAAGTTTCAACAATTATGCTGGAAGTCTTCAGAAAGCTTTGAAGATAATTTATAGGAAACTCTAAGCTATGATTTTTAAAACATAATTTCCTGATTATTTTCTGGTAGATTGATTTGCACATGCTGCCAGATCATGAAGAAACCAGTTATATTACAATATACATTAAGTCAGAATTATTTGGAATATTCTCAAAATTTAAAAACTATGGCTTATATTTTCTAGAAGCTGATATTTATACAAAATTCTATATAACGTATTATGTAGATTTACAATGAGTAATAATATTCTTCTTTTAGTCAAAAAGTCCTAGGTTTACATAGCTTTCTGAAAAAAGAAAAACAGCATCAAACTCCGGAAAGTTGCTGCTATTCACTGAATAAATTATTATCTGGATTGATGAAACACTTTTTTGTAACTTGAATCATGAAATCTATTTACCTGTCTATTATAGGCACATTCATATAATTTCTGGTTGACTGTCTTGAGGCTGCAGTTTTTGAATATTATGGGTGATCATAACTTGTCCTAAAATAGATTGAAGCCTAGAAGAAAATCTGATCTGGGGGTAATTGTCAGGCTTTACATCTTGTGATAGAATAAAAACAAAATTGCCCATTTAGGGTGAGAATGCTGCTTAACAGAAGACTTAGTAAGTGTACTTGGATGACTACACTTACATAATGAGAATAACAGTACAGGTGGTATATGAGTAATAATCCTACAAAAGATTACTTTTTGGTGACATATTTTCTGAAGTATAGTAACAGTTTTTGTTGTATTACAAGATTTCATCCTACATTCTGCATCTGCTGAATTTTCTGTAGTAGCTTATGGACATGAAAGATGTCATAATTACAACGGATTCTTAGCTATGATACCAAAGTCTTTCCTTCAAGAAAGTTATATATGTGACTGAACACTAAGCATTTTTGCGTTATCGTAGGATAATTACTAGGGACTGGATGTGGCCGAATTTTAAACTAAATGATTAGCCTGCAATAGAATTATAACTAGATAATTTTGAAACCTTGGTGTAATCAATATCATTACTATTTTTAATTGGAAGAGTTTGAGTACTTATGTAGTAATATTTGTGAGATGATAATTTAAAATGACTACTGTTTTTATACTTTTTGACTGTGACTCTTAGCAATGTTGCATTGTTGAAATATTTGCTCTGTTTGAATGTGCCTCAAAATGTATCATTTCCTTAAAATTATAGAGCTACTAGCTTGAGGGAAAGCAGCTGATCAAAGTTACAAAAAGTGCTTAAAAAAAAAAATCTGATGACCTATCCTCATATGTTCAGCAGTTGCAATGTCCTGCAGTCAAAAGATCACCATTGGTGTGCTTTGCAATTGACTTACAACATTCAGAGTTACTAGGGGAGTCAGAGGTAAAATCATAAGTCGTAATCATGTGGGTTTTTTGCTTAACAATTTAATAACCGAGGGAGAAGTAAGGTCATAAGCCTATCACAGTCATATGATTTTCTACTTAGCATTGAGTAGTGCTTAGTGACTGAGTTACCAATCCCATTTATAGTTGGTAAGCAAAGTAGTATGTACAGTAGTATGTACTCCAAATTGGATAACTGTTACTATCAACATATTGCATTGTATCTCCACTTATAAATTGTTGATTGAAACATCTTTATTCTTCCTTTAAGGGATCTATCCATGGAGCTCTCTTTTTGCCTTCTTCTGTAGAACATGCCCTGGGTGGAATATCTGAGAGATTGATGATTCCAGCACTATATCAGGAGAGCAAGTTTATTCTGTTCTCTAGGCCTGGTTCTTAATATCTGGGGAGATATTAATTTTTAATGGGTAAGCTATCATGTGCCTTCTTCCATATTTGAAAGTTGATAAAAGGAACAGCTGTAGTTTGCCATTTGGAAATTCTTATAGTGCTTGTTTATGTAATGCATACCTGTGATACTGTATTGGATACAATCAACATAAAATTTATGCTGATAGAAAAGGAAGTTCTTCTGAAACCATGTAATTTTCTAGTTAATAGGTGTGGGTTATGAAAAATGTATTGCACCTATATCAGCAAAATTGCATTGATTTTTGTTGTATCAAATTCAGGTTATTAGCATTGGTAGAAAAATCAATAAAAAGAAATGTTTCAAATGATGGAGAAAGGTATGTACAGGTAGTCCTTGACTTACAAGAGGTCATTAGTGACCATTTGAAGTTGCAACAGCACCGAAAATAATGACTTATTACCATTTTGCATACTTCTGACTATTGCAGCATCCCATGGTCATATGATTTACATTCGGATGCTTGAGAGTTGATTCACATTTATGATGGTTGCAATGTCCCAGGGTTATAGGATCCTCTTTTGCAAGCTTCTGACAAGCAAAGTCAATGGGGAAGCCAGATTCACTTAACAACTGTGTTACTAATTAAGAATTGCAGTGACTCACTTTGCAAATGTGGCAAGAAAAGTTGTAAAATGGGGCAAGACTCACTTAACAAATTTCTCACTTAGCGACATAAATTTGGGGGTCAATTAAGGTCGTAAGTTGAGGACTACCTATACACAATTGGTTTCTCTTTTTACTTGTGGTTAACGACAATCTTTTAATTCCAGTGAATAATATCAGTTCACTTAATCTTTTTCTCCCTTGACAAATTGAATTTTTCCATGAACAGGCCAATCTATCAATTTGCATTTTAAATCTCCTGCAAATAACAAAAAGGTGCTGGAGAGTGCTCCTCCCCCCCACTCCCTCATCTACTTTCAGGATGCCAGAAGGGAGGGATGGAAGATCTCATTGGCCCTGTTTATGATGTGTGGGCTCCTGTATAAAATACAGGACAAATGTTTGATGGAATTCTGGACGTTAGCTAAGCCAAATCAATGCAATGTATTCCTAGTACCAGTATCTGCTATAAATGTGCTATTTATTATTTACTTTAATAATTGGTGAATCTTCCAAGCAGGTGGGTTTTCAGATGTCTGGGGCTATTCTGAAAGACCAAAGATCTAGGTAGGGAATGTTGATGTTTGGAAACCCAATCATCTCTGGCTGTCCTGATGTTAACATCATATCAACAAAACTGGCCAGACCATTCTATTCAGCCTAGGTTAAGAAGCACTGAAGAATAAAAAGGAACTCTGGCTTTTATACCTGAACATAATTGAGTGCTAAATAAAATTATGGAATCTAAATTTGCTACGTATTGAAAATGTCCAATTCTTTCAATTAGTCATCTTAGAGTTCCAGATTTTTGGCAATTCTACAAATGGTTTTTGTGGTAAATTACTAGAAAGCAAGAGGTTACATCATTTATCATTTTTTTTTGCCAGCTAACAAAAACAAAAGCTGAGGTTTTTCTCCCACCTGTACCTTGCCATGAAATGGGTATTGTTTCCATTATGTATGTATTTACTTATTTATTTATATCCTGCCTTTATTATTATTATCAATAACTCAAGATGGTAAACATATCCAACATCTCCTCCTCCTATTTACTCCTCAACAACAATCCTTAAGGTGAGTTGGGCTAGGAGAAAGTGACTGGCCCAAAGATACCCAGCCAGATTTCATGCCTAAAACAGGACTAATTAAATTGATATTGAAACTTACATTGAACTATGCATTCATATCACAGTCTAAAGATGTATTTGACTTATTACTATTTATTTATTGTTTATTAATTGAATGTATATATTCACCCATCTCATGAAAAGTGATTCTGGGCAGCATACAACAATCCAATAAAAAGTAGAAGTATAAAACAATCTAAAGCCATTATATAATATTTATTAAACAAATTTATATATTTGTCCATCTCATGGAAAGTCACCCTGGGTGGCATGCAAGAATCCAATAAAAGAGTAGAAGTATAAATCATATCTAAATACATTATATAATGATTATTTAAGCAGCATTAAACATACAGTATTTATTAATCAAATGTATTTGGCTGCCTTTCTCATAGAAAGTAACTTTTTTTCCCAAAGATTCCAAACAAGGGTTATTAGTTGGCTATTGATTTTTATTTTTTGAATATGTTGTCCAGATCAATAATCTGGCAGGATTAAAAAAATTAGACATAGGTACACCTTACAGGTACACCTTGTTTAATGATCACAATTGGGACTGGTAACTTGATTGTTAAGCAAAGAACTTGCTAAGTAAAACTGATTGTACAGTACTTATAAGCTTGCTTTAGATTTCCTTGGCTTTATAGACCTGCAAAGATGGTAAATGTAAGGGCCAGTCACAAGTTACTTTTTCATTCCTATTGAAACTGCAAATGGCTGCTAAATGAGTTAGTTGTTAAATGAGACTACCTGTATTTGTTATTTACCAAAATGAGAGAAAATACAAATATCCTCAACATGTTTTTAAAACTACATTTAAAAAGTTCTGCATATCAACCACATGTTATCAAATTAATTGCTACAATATCTTGGAAACTGATTATACTGATTATCACATCGAAGTACATTTGTCAAGTTTAGTGGATGTTAAATTAATATGGTTATTTATATTCCCTTCCATATCAGATAAATATGGCTCATAACTGAAAAATTCAAGGGAAGCGAAGCCACAGGAAATACCAGAAGCAATAGGCTAGACTGACAATAGAAAAAACATCAAGAAAAGCAATGGTAAAGAATTTCCATATTATTGTCAAGAAAAAACCATGGAATTTTGCTTCACTCAAGAAGAATTTGCTCAGTTCAACAGGATTTTGTTTAACTCAAAACAGCTTTTTAAGGAGTTCTTGTTTTTTTTAGAGAGAAATAGTTGTCAATTGTTGTTAGTATAGTATGCTTTACTGTCTTAATGGCATCAGATTGAAATTATATCACAAATTTATACACACACATGTAGATTTATAATAGGGCATTATTTAAAGAAAAAAATGAAGGATGTGAACATAATAGTTTAGGATAGTACATAACTATAGTGGCATCTAGGAAGGACCTTGGGAGATTGGCTAAAGAGACATTGCCAAGGAAATCATCAGATAACACACAGTTTAGCCCAGAACTGGATGGTGGGTTAAGTAAGAGGCTCAGAAGACACTGTTGGGAGAAAGGTTGGATTGTGAAGGAGATGGGTGTGGGAGCATTGTACTATCAAACTTGAAAGCTTTTGTCAATGTAATTTTACAATAAAGCAGAATTAGCCAGCTGTACCAATAGGCTGAAGAACAGTTTCTACCCATGGGCTATCAGACTTCTGACAAAGACTTGCAGGGCTGGCACATTGTGTAACAAGGTCACATAGCGTAATAAGATTGGGACTAGTTTAGGGACTTCTGTCTCAATGTGAGTTGTGTTGGGGAGGTGCACAAAAAGGCTCAGCCAATCTCATTGTACACATGTTGTACTCTGACAATAAAGGTAATAATAATAATACAATAAAGTAGAATTAGCTTACCTTGTTGTGTTTCCTATCTAGTTAATCCGATGTGACTGACATCAATCTTGCAAGTCAAGCAACACCCCTCCCCAAGCACCTATGCCATCACTTATCTGACCATTCCTGTGGTGTTTCTTTACCCAGTCTCACAAGGTCCTTCTGCATACTATTACAATAAGTCTGCATTGCAAACAAAGGGAGTGTGCCTTGTTTAAACAAAGTTAGGACTATGGTCTTAAAATTGTTCTGCAATATAAAGTGACAATTAAGGAATGAGTGAGTCCTCCAAAGCAAAAACTCATAATTTTTAGTTATGCACAACAGGGGAAGTTGAAATAACCACAGGAATTCTAGCCCTCTTGACCTCAACTGTAACATTTAGCAAATACAGAGTTTCAAGCTGTTCCACAGAATCCAAAGAGACATGTTGATGTTATTTGGGTAGTTCAAACTGAGTAGTGGAGAAATAATGGAGTGACTGAAGTTAAAATCTGGTATTTTACAAATTAGAATAAGAGAGAGATGCAACCTGGTAACCCCCTTCTTCAATGACTTGAATTTCATGTCCTAAAATTCCTAACTATCTATGGCTAACAACAAGGGATTGTAGAAGATTCTTTGGATAGTTGAAGCCAGAATGAGGTTTTTATGAGGAAGAAATTGCAATATTTGCTCTGCTGTTGATTATACTGTTGCACTGTCTATTTGTTGAAATGCATCCTTTTAGTTGATTTTATGTATTATGGATTGGTCTCTGTTCGTCCTCTTGGTGAATCTTTGAAAGTTAAAAAAATGAAGTCCATCATGTAAATGTCAAGTTTGCCTATTGATTTCTGCATAAAGAAAATATATTGACTTCTGCATAAAGAAAAAGCTTAATTCCAGTATAACATAAGGTTATGAAATCAGTGTAAAAAATAATAGGTATTTTAGTAGGAACAAAGTACAACTAGCATCATGGTTTCATCTCAGTGTATTTGAATTGGGATCAGACCAATAATAAAATCTGTTACAAGACAAAAATATGGTTTGATTACAGAATCATCCCTGATTTTCACTTTCAGTCCCTGGAATCTCCAGATAGAACAGGAGCAGAGCTGCTGCCTGGATTGACACTGCAAGATTAGGTGGGCCAAAAATCTGATTGTTAAATCCCAATATAGAGAATCACTTATTGATGGTCACATTTTATGAACAATAATCATAATGCAAATAACTATATACATGGTTCAGTCTTAAGTCATTTGTTTTGGAGCAACTTTATTAAATTAAATAAAAATAACAGAAAAGGAGGGAAGGGAATAAAAAAAGGAAATAAAGAAAAAAGTGTCAAGAAAAAAAGTGGAAATTGATTTCTGACTTCAGTACAGACACAAATATATACTGTGTTTCCCCAAAAATAAGACCTTGTCTTTTATTTTTTGCCACCAAAAAAGGTAACAGTTCTTATTTTCTGGGGAATGTCATCCACTGACTGACCTTATTTGTGCACATCACCCCGGCTTCTTTTTCACTGTCAGAGGCCTTCAGGAACCTCTTCTGCAGCCAGTAAGTTTTTCCTGAAGGCTTCTGCAGCCTATAAATAAGCTCTGGGTTGATCCTTCAGGAAAGCCTTGCCAGCCTTGCTGGTTGCAGAAGAAATGGGCCAGCAAGACAGATGTCGGGATATGTGAGGCCTGGCTACAATTGTCCAAAGGTAAAGAGTTCCATCCCCCTCATCTCCATCCCAGCTTAATTTTTACCCATTCACTCTGGAGTATGTGGGATCTTAATTAGGGTTTATTTTGGGGGTAGGGCTTATATTGGATGCATGTGTAAAAATCAAGCTAGGACTTTCAGGGTAGGAGTATTTTCAGAGAAATAGGGTAGTACCTCTTATTCTAAATTAAAATAACATGAAAACAACATATAAAATTATTCAATCAAATAACATTAAAATATATAATAAAACCCTCATACTCTAAATGTAAACATAAACTCAAAGTATAGGTTTAAACAATAAAACTCTAATAAGAATAAACATACCCAATATTAATCATAACAAATATAATCGAGTCCTAAAATCAAATGTTCATGTTTTATTTTTCTCAAGCAAAAGATCCAAAAATGGTCTCCAAGTAGAAACAAAACTTTTTTTTGAATTCTTCTTCTTCAACATTTTTATTCATGATTACGTGAAGATTTATAAAGAATACAAAATTGTGTAATAATTTAAAAAAACAAAACTAAAATCCAAAACAATTTTGATACTTTCTGAAAATGGACTAAAAGTAACAATTAAATTTAGTATGGACAAATGAAACATTTACATAAGAAACTTAAATGCAGAGACATGGGATGCGTGATATATGACAAAAGTAGCACATATGAAAAGAATCGTGGAATTGTAGTTGATCACAAACTAAATATGAACAAATGAATATAACTTCAGAATTATCTGTTTAGTTTTGGGAAAATTTAGATAAAGCTATACAGATGCAGAAAAGGGCAAAAAGGATGATCAGATATAAAGAAAAAATGAAACCACTAGGAATGTTTAGCCTTGAGAAGGGAGACAGAATGGGAATAGTCAAGTTTGGTGTATTGGTTAAGGCACCAGACAAGAAATCAGACATTGTGAGTTCCAGTCCTATCTTAGCCATGAAAATCAGCTGGATGACCTTGGGCCAGTCTCTCTTTGTCAGCTCAACTCAGGGTTGAGCTGTCTTGGATATTTTCACTGCCTTGAACAAAATAATATAGGCAGGATTTAAATAAATAAATGGTTCCTTGATGCTCTCTGTGTTTGATTGTTTTCTTGCAGAACTTTCATAAATTATTTTTAAATTCATAAATAAATACAGATAGTGCTTGAGTTCTGACCATTCATTTAGTGACCATTTGAAGTTATAACGGTGTTGAAAAAAATGATTTATGACTGTTTGTCACACATATAGTTGTTGCAGCATCCCCATGGTCAGATGACCAAAATCCAGAGATTTAGCAACTAGTTCATATTTATAATGGTTGCGCTGTCCCAGGATTATGTGATCATCCATTGCAACTTTCTGACAAGCAAAGTCAATGGGGAAGCCAGATTCACTTAACAGCCTTGTTTCTAACTTAACTGCAGTGATTTCATTTAACAATTGTGGCAAGAAAGGTTGTAAAATGGAGCAAAACTCATTTAACAATGGCCTTGCTTAGCAACACAAATTTAGCAAACACAATTATGGTCGTAAGTCGAGGACTACATGTAAATATGGCGCTCTTTAGCTTGAAAGAATGGTTACGTAGAAAAAGGTCAAGAATAATTTTCTTTCTTCTCTTGGTGCAGGTAACAGAAAGCTGGTTTTAAACAACAAGAAGGCAGCTACTGATATTCCGAGAAATTTCCTTTGGTTAAATATACAGGGTGGATTTTTCATCACTGGATGTGTTTAAGCAAAGGCTATAGAAGACCAATAGTTTAAACATTGTGGCTTGATTATCTATTTGTTTATCCTAAAAATAAGTCTGCTAGCTTATTCAGCTGAGTTATGAAAATAAAAGTTTATTGCTTTAAGTGAACTTTGGAACAGTGAATTCTAGTTTACAGCCAATATAATGTTATTTCCTTGTAACAGTGTTTATCAACTTTGTGAACTTAAAGATGTGTGGACTTCAATTTGATTTATTTTCCCAACCTTGTGCTTTCCAGAAGGGTTTAATTGCAGTTCTTGAAATTCACTGACAGTGTGGCCATCCACATAATATAGATCCTGCTGTATTCAGATACGTCTGGATAGAAGCAGATTATGAACAAATACTAATTTTGTTAGTATACTAATACTAACAAATAGTTTCAGGGGTATATTTTCCACTGTGTGTGATCATCTATGTAATTATATGTTATAGCTTGTTGCAGCTTTGCTTTGCTTTTTACATTAATACATGCAGATAATACTTTCCTTGTTACAAATAAAAATGCTACTTCTAAGTATTACAATTTTTTCCCTAGTTTGAAGCATCTGACATCTAGAATAGTAAGCTTTAGGAAGCTGCTTTGTATATTATTCTGTTACCTCAGAGTTGTGTATAAATTTAGATGTTGTACAATTCAATGTGAGAAATATTTTGCATGCATCTTTTTGAACTGAGTTTGCCCCCAATTATTAAAACAGTTCTTAGTGCAATTTATTGGCTTTAATCTAGATAATGAACTTGAATTTCTTGTTACTACCTACATAGCTGCTAGCTCTTCATTTTTTTTATTAATAAAAGTACACTATGTTTCTGAAATTTTAGTATGGTTGACAACAATCTTGGCTTATCAACTATAGAAAAAAAATGCTGTCAGAATTCCTGAAAGCAAAATGTAATGTCATTAGTCTCCCACACAAGCTTTTCAAGGAGAGTTTGTTTGCTAGAAGGAGATAGGGATGCATTGATTGTAAAGTGTTGTTATAGCAATGTTTTTAAAAAGCTTTCATTGTATGATATATGTTTATTTTAAGAATGGTACCACATGGTTAAAATTTTCTACTTAGTAATATTTTTCTAGAAAATATTTTTCCCCTTTTAAGCAAGAACATACTAAAAATGTAGGTGTTAGTGTTATTTAATGAAAGCTAGTGTGAAGATAATATGTAATGGTTCATGAGTTCTTGAAGCTCTGTTTTTGAAGTAGTCCTTATGGGCAATATTGTAGAATCTTTTTATTTTTAACAATCTTGTTATTTCCTCTTTGATGTACTTTGTCTTTTAAAAACGGTAATTAATTTTTCCTCTGATTGCCTTGTTCACTACAGAAAGCAAGCCTAGGGATGTATGCTACACTCAATTACTGTGTTTTGTCTACAGTGATGTCATAATTAATTTAATCATTGTTAAAAATCAGTAACTACCATTCTGGCCCAGTGCTCCCGGCTTGACCTTTTTTTATACGTGAGTTGCTTTATTGCACTTACACATACCCGTGTTCCCCCAAAATAAGACCGGTCTTATTTTCTTTTGGATCCCAAAATAAGCATTTTCAGGGCTTGTTTTTTAGGGCTTATTTTCAGAGGGTGTCTTATTTTTTTCCATGTAAAGCCTACATCTGCTTGCTTGTGGGGGGGCAGGAGGCCATGTGCAGGAGGCCATGTGGCACCCCAGTGCCACTGTGAGATATAGGGGTGGAGTGTGCCATATACTTCACACTCGCTTACCTCAGGCCCCTGCAGCCTGGCCACCCATGCTCCAACACCTGCCTCACCTAGCAGCAGCGGCCCCATCTAGCAGGATCCTACATGGCCACTGGCCCACTTCTTCTGCTTGTTTGCAGCCACAACAGACCAGGAGGCCAAGCATTGTGCCGATGCTGCAGCTCCTCCCATCCTGCAGGTGGGAGGCACGAGCAAGCAGAAATGGGCTGGGCAAATGTTGGGGGGGGTGACCTGGCTGCAGGGGCCCTGAGGTAAGCCGTTGTGGGGTGTGCGAGACAGCTCTGCCTTGCCTCGAGATTAGCACTGCAAGCAACCAGATGGAATGGGAGTCTATCCGGNTGTGGGGTGTGCGAGACAGCTCTGCCTTGCCTCGAGATTGGCACTGCAAGCAACCAGATGGAATGGGAGTCTATCCGGCGTGCAGGCTCTTAAGTAGGGCTTATATAAAGTATGCACATAAAACCATGCTGTATCTTATTTTCGGGATAGGTCTTATTTTCAAGGAAACAGATTACATACAAAATTAAATACACTTTAAAGATAAAATTAGTGTTATAAGTCGTCCTCCACTCCTGATTGCAATGGGGACTGGAATTTCAGTCATTATTGTGATGTTCGTAAATTGAGGATCAGACCCAATTTTATGACTTTTTATGGCAATTATTAAGATAATCAAGATATCATTAATCTGAATCACATGATTGTTAAATGAATCACAAGGTTGTAAATTGAAACCTATTTTCCTGAAAGGATGGGGGTTTTTTTCACAGAAACCAGCAAAAAATACCAGAAATGACCAAAAATATTACAAGTCAAAGTTATATGACTGCAGAATCTGCAAATCGGTCATAAACGTCAGTCAGTTTCCATAACGCAGTCATGGGACCATGGGAGGAGGATACAACATTTTGCGATTTATGGGTTGTAAAGCACCTTTTCTGAGGCAATTATCTCCAAACAGTCACTACACGACTGGTCTTAAGTCAAAGACTACCTGTAGTTACTAGCGTTCTCCCACCCACCATCCTCCTGTTATATTCCAGTAATACACCTTTGACCCAATTGTATTGAAAGTAGAAACTGTGACTTGAGTAATGGAACTATGGAATCTTAGCATGTAGCTTTATATCCTAATGTAGGCTATTTAATTTTATAATATATATTTCAATATCTTTATTTTTCAATAAATTGTGGTTTATAAATGGACAGATAGATTGCTACGCATTGTTTGTCAGTTTTAAAGGATTATGTCCTTCTACATACTTAAACCGTTCCTAACTATCTAATGAGTATTTAACTCTGTCTAATGGCAATGAATGGAAACTGTTAGAATTAACTTCTGATTTCTATAATCTTTCATATCCTGTAAGGAAGCTACCACA
The DNA here is from genome assembly GCA_004320025.1 of Laticauda laticaudata. NCBI lineage: Eukaryota > Metazoa > Chordata > Lepidosauria > Squamata > Elapidae > Laticauda > Laticauda laticaudata. Next base: position 28,971 of record BHFT01064112.1, read on the forward strand.
GTTTGATGTTTTTCTATCTCAAAAGTAGGTGAAGAAATGGATGAAAAGCCCCCACCCATTCCCACTTTTATGACTGCTCAAGTATTCAACCCATATAAAGGTAGTCCTTGCTCAAGAACTACAATTGGGACCAGAAATTTTATTGCTAAACGATGCAGTCAATAGATATAAACATCACTGCTATGGTCGTGAGAAGACTGTTTATAAAGTTATTTTTTCAGAGGAATCATAAGTTTGGTTGCTAAACAGGACAATCATAAAGCCAACAATACTTGTAAATTTGTTAGCTTTAAGGTAGTCAAAAGGTTTCTTTTGGTTGTTACAATGTCTCTCAAAACCAACATTAAAGGAGAAAATAATTGGTGCTTCGCCTTTAAATGGCTGGTCACTTTTATTGACAATTATTTTAATTATTTATATTTTTACTATAATAAGTCTGAAGTATTTTACCTGTATGTGTTCTTTTCAGTAGCAATGCAGCAAGTTTTGGATAATCTTACTGATTTACCCTCATCATCAGGAGCTGAAGAAATAGACCTTATTTTCTTGAAAGGAATTATGGAGAATCCTATTGTCAAATCACTTGCTAAGGTATTAAATATTTATTTTTGGCAGTTGATTTCCAAATGGGCAATGATCCTTTTCATGTACACTAATTAGCCCCTTGGAAATCCCTGCATCAAGTGAGGAGAATTGACTATGAAATGGTTTTCAAGGAGTGGGTAAGCTCTAGGGGATTCCAGAACACCACAAGAGTACACTGCTGTAATCCAGCAGCAAAAATTGTTGAATTGTAACATAATGATTGTAATCTGTTCTGGGGGGGTCCTAAATGGTTTTAAAATTAGGAAGAGATCGAAGATGTTTTTTCCATGTCCACTCTAACCCCGCCAAAAGTATTTACAATAATAATAGCAGCCCTAACCCTTACATGATAGTGCTACATATCAACAATGATTTCTTGTGGTCTTTCAGAGAGATGGGAGGCCCAGTTGCATAGACATTGCTGAGGTAATATGAGCTGATATGCAAGCAGATATGGAGACTAGGGATATATTCTTCTGATCATAGTGGATCAGATATGGGCCCTCCAAAGATAATTATTTTAATTGCTCTGGTAATTCTTTAGCAACCATTAAACATCCTTAATAGCAATAGCATTTAGACTTATATATCACTCCACAGCTCTTTACAGCCATCTCTAAGCAGTTTGCATCCTATTACCCCCAACAATCTGGGTCCTCATTTTGCTGACCTTGAAAGTATGGTCAGTATCCTTGAAAGGAGTCAGCCATGAACCGGTGAGAATCGAACTGCCAAACTGCTCGCAGCCAGCAGCCAGCAGGGGTAGCCTGAAGTACTGCATTCTAACCATTGTGCCATTACTGTTTTTAACTTCATCTTTTAGATTTCAATAAAAATTCATTAATTCATTAATTTGTGAAAAAAGGGTAGCTATATATAGAGCATAGCGAGTTATAATTTGAAGCTTCAATATTGTATTTTTTCAGTACTCAACATATGACCACAACTAAGCCCAATATTTAAGTGAGAAATTAAGCGAGTTGCTAAGTGATAAATTTGAGTTTTGCCCCATTTTATTACTTTTCTTGCCAATTTTGTCAAATGAATCATAGCAGTTGTTAAATTAGTAGCACAGTTGTTAAATGAATCTAGTTTCTCCATTGACTTTGCTTGTCTGAAGGTTGCAAAAGGTGATCACATGACCCGGGGACACTGCAACCACCAGTACCACTGTAACTTTAAATAGTCATTAAATGAATTGTTGTAAGTTGAAGACTATCTATATACATTTAATGGATAAATGGCAGTTTCTTCTCCAAAAGGGAATTATTATTTAAGTAATCTTTGACTTATAACCATTCATTTAACACAGGGGTGTCAAATTTGCAGGCCATGTGCTGGCCCCGCCTACCCCCAGTTTAGCAAAGGGGGGGAAAGTGCCTGCCTGCCAAGCAAAAGAGCCGGGCTAACCCAAGCTTGGCTTCCTTCCCAAGTCCCTCCGGCCTGAACCCAAAGGGGCCACTGGGAGAGGCCGCCTGAGGCAGTGATAGCACCCACCCATCCATGGACAGGGAGACAAGGTGACGGCCTGCACCATGTCCTCCTCCAAACTGAGCCCCACCGAGTGAGCGCCTCTGCCCGATGCCTGTGAGACTGCAGAGTTTGGAGGTGCCAGTGCATTTGGAGATGCGTGGGGATGGGGACGGGCTGGGCGAGGAGTGGAAAGGATGGGCGGCTTCTGGCTCTCTCCGCCGGACCTGCTGGCCAGGGAAGCAGTGCTGGCGTTGCCTCACCTCCCTGTCTGTGGACGGATGGGTACTATCACTGCCTTGGGGAGCTTCTTCTGGTGATCCCTTTGGGTTCAGGCTGGAGGAACTTGGAAAGGAAGCCAAGCTCGGGTTGGCCCGGCTCTTTCGCTTGGCGGGCATGCATGCACCCGTGGCTCGATTTCCTGGCTCTGTCCAGCCTGCATGGCTCTGGTGCGGCCCTAGTGGGATGAGTGGAGGGCCCGGTGGGGAGGCGCTCACTGCCTTGGTGAGAGCTCCACCACTGGGCAGGAGGGACCACTTGTCAGCTGCACTGGGCGCCTCAGGTGAAGCTCTTCACGCTCTGCCCGGCGCCAGGCAGGGATGGTAGCTGGGCCCACTTCTCCCGGGGTGGGCCGATCCTGTACTGCGGCCCCAGGAGATTCGCCTCCCCACGTGGGGTTGAACTGCTCTCTCAGGCAGAGGAGGCTTTGTTGTACCAGTAGTAGGGTGTTGTTTTTAAAAGAATTGGCTTTGCCTATGAAGGTGTAGGGAAGGCGGTGACAGGAGTGCCTGAAGCCGAGTGTCTCCGCCGGGCTCTGGTTGTGCCAAATTCTGCGGTGTTGCTCTGAAGGCTGCAGCAGTATGGGGAGAAGGGAAAGCAATGGTGGCGGAAGGTCTCCCGATACAAAGTGTCCCACCAACGCTGAGGTCAACATCCAAGCTGTCACCGCCCGCCTGCCTGAGGATGCAAGGGGGGGGAATTAAGTTACCCCTGAAAAGACAGCCGAGCCATTTTGGGCAGGGGGGGTGGTTAAAAAAAAAAAAGCCCCGGCCTTATTTTGTGAGAAACACAGTAACAAGTATTGTAAAATCAATAGTATACTAAACAACCTTTTCTTGTTGGTATGTCTTATTCTATAATTTTCATAGGCTCATGAACGATTAGAGGATTCTAAACTTGAGGCTGTGAGTGATAACAATCTGGAGCTAGTCAATGAGATTCTTGAAGACATCAGTCCATTAATAAATAAAGATGAAAATATTGCTGAACTGGTTGGTATACTAAAGGAACCGCACTTTCTGGTAAGTACATTTTCTAGTCTTAGTATTAAAAATGTAATTTATATTTATATTAAATATATTTTTGTTCAATTGCTGTAAAACATAAAAATAGATTTTGCTTTAAAGACAAGACTTTATGGTTCAGATCTAAAAACCATTGTGTTAATGTTAGACAAGTTGATATAACTTCAGATAAGTTTGGCCTTGATTATTAACTTCAGTTATCATTTCTATTTAATTTACTTCAGATTAGAGCATAACAATTTTTTTCTGAGCAGGATCACATCTATTGATTTGAGCTGAAGAAAACATATTAGAATGAGCAACCCATTCAAAAATTGTCTGTATGATGAGTAGAGTTTATCATATTTTATAGTTGCTATTTACAAAGCTGAGAGTTGCCTTATTAATATTGTAGAACCATTCTGAATTGGCAAGGAATGGCATTCAAATTATTCTGTGTAACTATAGGCAAATTATAGCTGAAAAAAATAGGTATTCAATGTATCATCTCATCCATTCTCTATTTGCAGTCACTCTTAGAAGCCCATGATATTGTGGCATCAAAGTGTTATGAATCTCCTCCCTCTAGTCCAGAAATAAATAATGCTTCGGTGAACAATCAGATAGTACCAGTAGATGCTATTCGTATACTTGGCATTCATAAAAGAGCAGGGGAGCCTCTGGTAAGTATAACTTCCCCTCCCTTAAATATGAAATGTATCTGACAGACTTGCATAATCAGTCTCTGTTGTTACTAATTAAAGTTGTAAGATGGTAAAATGCTTCTTGACTAGAAACTAAAATATAAAAGTATAGTGGGAGAGGCATAATTCTTTAAAAACCTGTTTTTGATGCATTAAGATATTGAGGCAGTCCAGTGCTTTTGTGGGACTGCAAGCTTCTAAGTGAGTGAGCGTAAATGAAAGAAGGAACAACAAATTTCATTGAAAATACTAATATGCTCCAGGGAGAAGAAATGCTAAAGTCTTGTTTTCATGTTCTTCAACTAGTTAATACAATAATGAATAAATTTATGCTAATAAGTTAGATAAAGATTAGAATAATTGAAAGTGTGAGAAATCCATGTTTGTAAATCAATTCCTTATATGAAATCCTCTTGCTTTTGGATTTCAGGATCATAACAGTGTACAGTGTACTCTTATGTGATATCAACTAATAAAAAATCACAGTGTTAAGATTCTAGTTCTGAAATGGGGATAAATGTTTCAGAGATAAACTCTGATGCCCTTCAAATGTTCATTTAGGGTGTGACATTTAGGGTGGAGAATAATGACCTGGTGATTGCAAGAATCCTTCATGGAGGAATGATAGACCGACAAGGTCTCCTACATGTAGGTGATATCATTAAAGAGGTTAATGGTCATGAAGTTGGAAGCAATCCAAAAGAATTGCAAGAACTCCTGAAGAGTATTAGTGGTAGTGTCACTCTGAAGATTCTTCCTAGCTACAAAGATAATATTGTTCCCCAACAGGTTAGTAGTACTATCCTTGATTTGAAGCTATATAGTGAATGTTACTTTGTTTTCTTTCCTAGGTCTAATCAGTTATGTTAATTAATCTCGCTATAGTCATGTTTAAAAGTGACAGCTGTCTGCAGTTAATATTTTGCTAAGAGCCGCTTAAAATTGATATGTAGATGCACTATAGTTACATATAATTACAGGAATTTCATTCAGAATGCAAGCATTATAACGCTGCAGCTTACTACAGCTCAAGTATATGAAAATATTCATGTTGCTATCTATTATTATTATAAGATTTGTATTCCCTTTTAACATATTTTAGCCAACTCAAGACAGCAAACAAATCTAATGTTCCTACCTATTTTCCCTACAATACCACCCTGTGATGTGGGTTGAGCTAAGACTAGTGCAAAGTTAGTTCTAGAACTCTACAGTCACCTTGTTTCTAGGCCAGCTGGCTCTCTGTTGAAGATGAAAATGGATGTTAATTTCTGAGCAACAAAATTAATGCAATAATTTTAGTAAATTCTTAAAATCACAGGATGTTTGGTCAATTCCTTGAGAATAAAATTATATATTAAATTTTATTGTTTTTTATTTTTTTCTGGCCCTATGTACAAATGGCACGTGCACTACAATTCTTATTTTTACTAGTTTTCTTCTTTAAATTCTTGGCTTAGAATTTAATGTCTGGAAAGAACATCCTGTCACTTGGATAAGTGGTTAAATGATGAGTCTCAGGCAATGACTGTGTTTTGCCTGATGTGATTAAATATAACCACAAATGGTCAGTGCCTTTACTGTCGTGTGTGTGTGTTTGTGTGTGTCAACCAAATCAGACACATTTCTAAGATTTTTGGGATACCATTAATTGTCCTTATCTATAAGAAGGGTAACTGGGATGATTCAGCTAATTGTAAACCAATTGGAATTTAAACAATGAACATCAGTTATGGACAGATTCTAGAAGGAATCTTAAGGGATAAATGGGGTGACTTTAAGGATGGATAATGAACTGTTGTCCATATTCTGGTCAATGGCACTTTATTCAGAAATATATGAATAATTTAAATTATCCTTATATCCATAATATTTGGACTTTAGTCACTTTGATTCCACGGTAGGAAGATTTAATGGGATAAGCTCAACACATCATGGAGAGTCAGTTCTTCCAGCTGATGTTGTATCTGTATGCTATAAAGTATATAATAATCAAGAGCTACTCTCTAATGAAATATGGATGCAGCATGGTTTGCATCAGATACATATTTTAGCCATTGCCCTGTTTAATCAGTTCATCAATTCTGTGATTGAAATTGTGAACAAATCAAATAGCCATGCCCTTAAACTTGCAGGCTGCAAATATCAATACTGCTAAATGCAGATAATGCATTCCTTATTTCCTATTGTGCTGTTGGACCATAGAAGGATAATTCTGTCTATGAGATTAAATATAAAGGGAAACTTTAGAAAAGCTGATATAGCCAGTCTCTGGATTATGAAAAAGATCTGTTCCAAGTCTGTCCTTAAGTTGAATTTTTAGTTTAAGTCAGGTATATAGGGTTCTTATTTATCATCCTTTAGTCAGATTTGAATATATAAAATGGCAAAGATGTTCTGAAGCTGTCCAGTGTCTTCATGAATATTACAAGGTAGTACAGACATTTATTATGAACTCTTGTATTTAAAGATTTTTTTTCATATAATAGAGTTTATGGAAATTTATTAATAAGTGTGAATTATCTGTTAGTTGGGAGTTCTCAGCTCAGAGACTGCCTGCATTTTTAAACATCTGGCAGTGGTTTTCTATTCTAAGGGAAATAGGATGGCACATCATGATTACATCTGTTGAATGATTTGAAGATTATAACAACCATAATATTATTTTTCTTCATTAAGGGAGATGGCTCAGTTTGAGCTGTTTTGAAAATTTTTCAACTAAAAATGCCCACCTGGAGCTCTATGCTGAGAAAAATATCCTTGAGATAGCCCATACTAAGTGTTTCAGGACTATACTCACTATACCCAGGATAAATTGTCAGTGCCTTCCTTAGGTTAGAAGTTTGAATGCCCCAAATTTGAGATTAAGATATAGAGATTAAGGCTAAATTATTATTTAATTCCACTTGTTTTCTTTGGGACCTTACCCATTAATAACAGCTGAAAACTTCCCACTAAATTTGAGTATTGTTGGGGGAATGGGAGAAGATATTGGCATACGGCAAATATGCTCCTATAGAAATATATTGAAATTCAGAGGCAAATAGTTTAACTTTTAAAAGCAGCATTGAGTTGTCATAGGCTTGCTGGGGAAGTGATTAATCTGCCGTAGTACATTTCCCAAATTATGGGAAGGTTGTTTCTGAGCTAGTTATATAATATACTCTCTTTGGCATTTTTACAAAGAATATACTCTTAAGACCCATTAGAGAAACAGGTCTGCCATTGTAGAACAAGGGATGTTGAAGCAGGCCAGCATATGTTATTTTGCTGTGACATTTACAGGTGTATTCAATATATATATATTCTATATTTTCTTCAACAATATCTGGCTGAATTAGCATTTTTATGTTATTTTCAGATGCTACATCTGAATTCAAATGGTAGCAAAATATTGTGCAGCAGCAGTGAAAATGAGGCAGCTATTATTGCAGTCTTCCATAATTATAGCTCATTTATTAAACATTCTGATATTGTTATATAATTTTGTATAATCTTGTTGCAGTTTGCAATGTTTAGTTGTATCCTAAGTTTCTGGCTTTTTAGTACAATAGTTTATTATATTTCCTTTCTATCTCAGATGTCAGCTTTCCATTGATTTTAAAATCTTATTGTAGAAAAATATTCATGTTTAAGCAATAATACATTTTTTTGAGAGCCAATACTTTGTGACTGATTGAGTTGTAGCCTAGTCCAATCTCACTATATAAAAAGTAATTTTGTCTTTTCAGAGCTATGATTTGCTGAATAAACCTAAAATGTTTTGATGCAGTATTTGGAAAATATTACTTTGTAACAGAAGTTATGTATTGGAGCTTTCTGTAGCATCTATGTATTCACTGCTTTTTAGTCATGCTTTGTTTAAAAGACTGTTTGTAAAAGTCAGCTCAACACACTTCATGAAATAAAAACAATCCTGAGAACTGACTGTAAGATGTGGAATAAAACAAATTAACTTTGAACAAACATTAAACTGCGCAAAATATCTTTAAAATTGTATTTAAAATTGTTTCATTGCTTTAGTAATCATTGATATGATTATTTAATGTAAAGGCAAGTCACTTTGTTATGACATTAATCGTAAACTTTCAGTCTGTTGCATTGGAACAAAGTTTTCTTCTCTTGCAGATAGCAGAATCTTCTATGCAAGTTGAATCCTGGAACTCTTAATTAAAATATTGCTTTCACTTCAGCTCACTTGATTGCATTCTGAGAATAAAGACATCTAAAAAGAATTGATATCATTAAAACACAAATTATAAGAACATAAATGATCACATGATAACTGTAGTAATTCATTTCAAGGGATTTTTACAGCTTGAATCTTTATCAGAAACTTAATTGTCATTCAGAATTGTCCTCTAGACCTTTCATTTTGCTGAAACAAAAAAAAAGACTAAACTTTTAAGCAACTCACAAACTTGCTAAGCATTTGTAAGTCTGTTTGAATTGTTCTTAAGCTATTTTTGAAATTATATTCCAGGTATTTGTGAAGTGTCACTTTGACTATAATCCATTCAGTGATAATCTCATTCCATGCAAAGAAGCTGGTCTTAAATTTTCCAAGGGAGAAATTCTTCAGATTGTTAATCGAGAAGACCCAAATTGGTGGCAGGTTAGAGACTGTTAAATTTAATACAAATTTTCAATGCATTAATCCAGTGTTCTGCTTAAATACATACCACATTTGTTTTTTTTAATGCTACTTTGGATTCTATGAGGAATTACTGTTAAATATAATTTCAAGCAAGAGAGCTAGTTTGGTGCAGTGGTTAAGAAATCAGTTCTAGTTATATCCTAAGAACAAAGTCAGCTAGGTGATCCTGGGCCAGTCACTTATTCTCAACCTTAGGAAAAAAGCAATGGCAAACCACTTCTGAAAAAGCTTGCCAAGAAAACTGCAGGGACTTGGAGGAAGGAAGGAAGACACAAGACAGAAATTCATAACTGTTTCATGAAAGTGGAGTTGATCCTTAGGCTATCCCTTCTATATGGTCAAATTATAATTCTGTCTGTAAAAATATGAAGTGATATCAGGCTTGTCTTGAGAAAATATGCAATGTTGTGCTCTGTTAGAATAACCACATTATACAATTTGCCAAATTATACAAATCAGCACACAGATGTGCTGCAGTATACTCAATAATTGTCACAGAAGTGTAGCCTAAAAGGATATTAGTAGCCTTTATGAGACTTATGAATAAAAAACCATCCATGCTTTTGGGAGGGGCTTCTTTTTTGCATGTGTGAATATATATATACATAAAATGCCAAAATATGGGTCTTGGGTGTGTTGGTGTGAGAGATAGAAAAAAATACCGATGCATCAGATAGGCTTATTTCAGGAAAAGTTCTCATTAACGTAGTTCTGTGACAGAAAATTGTTAATGTATATGAATCTGTTCTTGGCTGTCTTCTAGCATCTGTTGTAGGAAGAGTAGCTGGATTATTTATGCAGACACAGATTTTTCTTAAATTTTTGTTCAATGTATTCTAACACAGCTAGCTTTGGGTTGTTGTTATGAGGGGGATTATCAGTCTTGATATTTCAGAAAGAATAAAAATGGAAGAGAAAATTTGAATAGAATTCATCTAAGCATTTGGAAAGGGGATACCGTTACTTTAATTCTATTTCTGCTTACATTGTTAGATATAATCAAGGTAATCTGCCTCCTCAGTATACATTGGTTTTTACAAATTAAATGTTCTTATGTTAGTTAGATGATCTGCATTATATAATCTTATTTTTAAGCATAGATGGCCATAAAGTAGGGCTCAAATGACAGAAGATATATTATGACGTTTTAGTGTCATTTTGGCTTGCTGTTGTGTGCACCTTGGTATCTCAAGACCATGTACAAGTCTTTGATACATGTAAGAAATCCTGAATTAAAGTGCATATCTTTTCATTCAACTTATTTTATAAAAATAAAGGGAAGGAATGGGATTTTTTAATGCATTTTGTAACATGTACTTTTTTAGAACTTCTCTTAGAATATTTACTGAAAAAAAGGTTTTGGGCGTTGGAGGGTGGGTAAATTTTTTTAGAACAGTCAACTTTTCTTATACTTGCACTTTATGTTCCAGATACCTTGTCGACTAGTGTGTTACATGCTTTGCACCCAACTTGTTTATATGAACAGATCTGAACACTAAATTACTTTTGACTACATTACAACTTATAATATAAAAATCAATTTGGTTACATATTTAATTTTATTTCAGGCCAGCCATGTCAAAGAAGGAGGAAGTGCAGGTCTTATTCCTAGCCAGTTCTTAGAAGAAAAGAGGAAAGCATTTGTTAGACGGGACTGGGAAAATTCAAGTAAGGAACACAAAAATATCATTTTTATTATGTTCATTCTTCAAGTTTCAAGTATTATGAATAATGGAGTACATTATTGTCCCTAATTACAAATTAATAATCAAAATAATTTGCTTTCATTCAAAATTCTGAATCTTTTCTGCCATCTGCTGGTACTTATTTAAAATTAAATAGGGAGCATTATAACCATACATCTAAATAATTTATTATAGCTATATAAACAAATTTAACAGTTGCAAGCAGTTAGGGTGATATGGCTTTCAATGGAGTACATTAAGGCTTCATTCCAAACTAATCTAACAAATTGTAATTTCAAAAATATCTCATTTGTTTTTAGGTCCTTTCTGTGGGACAATAAATAGTAAAAGGAAGAAAAAAATGATGTATCTCACAACTAGAAATGCAGGTTTGTGAATTTCAGCATTACATACTACAAAAATAACTTGGCAAGAACATTTAGAAAGTTATTTATATTAATTTAGCTTAATAACTACAGCAAAAAAACAGATAGTAAAATTGAGTGTGTTCACATGCTGATCATACAACAACTAATTATGGTCATGTATCAGGGACTATCTATATCTCCAATAGCTGTACATACAAATCCAGGAAGTAATTCCAAATGAAACTGATTTTTTCTGAGTTTTCCTACATGTAAACAATTTGATATCCTTTGTCAAAAATGTATATTTACACTGTTTCGCTAATTTATTTTATAATTCAAATTATCCTTAAACTCATGGATAATTTAGCTTATCATGTTCAGCAATTTAATACTGAAGTGAAATGGGGCACATTAATGATTTTTTTTACTATTGTATTAAATAATTTAGGAGCCCTATGTTCCTGATTATATCTAACTTTCCCAGAAGTAATTGGGAACAAAGGGCTCCTGTACAGCACTGTTTTTAAAAAGTAAAATAAAATAGCCATGCAGTAATAGGAATCCTACTACAGGAAAAAAATTTCAAGCTGCAGCTGTTGTATATTACATCATTCATATAATTAGCAATGTTATTCTGTTGACCCATCTATATTCATATTATATTCATCATTTGAAAACTATTGTATGAAATCAGAGGTAGAATCTGAAGGACCAGGCCATATGACTTTTCATCCAGTGCTTTCCCAAAATTATCAATTCATACTTTGTAATTTGTCTAATATTAGCATGTAATGTGTAATTAATTTTAACTAGATGTAAATTTACATTAAATCAGATCCTATTAACTTAATATCCCATCCTTTTAACTTTTGGCAGAGAGCTTTCTGCCACAACTTTCAGTGGCCAGATTGGATACTGCCCCCCTGCTGAAAATACATACATACATACATACATACATACATACATACATACATACATACATGTACTATCTTCAATGCTGGAAATAATAAAAATGGGTATCACTCTGAAAGCCTTACATGGGTAGGTTACCTGCCTGTCCTCGAAGTAATCTGTCCTTCCTACTAAATAAGGTAAGTGCACTGCAGATGCCTTTCCTTAAATAGTGTCACTTAATAGGGGCCTCTGAGGCTCTCATTCTCAGTGGCTGATCCAACCCTTTGGACAACCTCCCACCTGAGATTCAAGAAATCACAAATTGATTGGATTGAGAATAACTGTCATAAAGTTAACCAATGAGCTTCATGGCTGATTGGCAGATTGCAATCCATAGAGTTGTGAAATTTATATAATGTTCACATTGCTTTGATTTTAACATGTTCTATTGCACCTAGAATTTGATCGACATGAAATTCAGATATATGAGGAAGTGGCAAAAATGCCTCCATTTCAAAGAAAAACACTGGTCTTAATAGGAGCCCAAGGAGTTGGCCGAAGAAGTTTGAAAAACAGATTTATAGTACTGAATCCCACAAAATTTGGAACCACAGTCCCATGTAAGTTTTCATAACACTCTCGTTTGTTTGTTTATTTTACATTTTAAGCATATTTCTTTGATTCCCTGATAATCTTAATCTCAGATACATGTTATGAAGTTAGGTAGTACAAGTATAAGTTAATATTGTCACCATCATCATTTTAGCCATTGTCTATCCACTGCAGATGAAGGCCTCTTCAGCATGTTTCCAACCAATATGCGACAACATCAGCAGTATTGCGGGCTCACTTGGCAAAAGAAAGCTCAGGACTGTATTGGTTGGAAACTACAGGTAATTCTTGAGGTATAACGTTTACTTAGTGACCATTCAAAGTTACATAATAACCCTCCCAAGTATTAACAACCCAGTTCGGAAATTAAGAATGTTGCAGCACCACAGTAATCATTCACTTACAAACGATTGCACTGCAACATTTATCTTGCCTATTGCCCTCTCCAGCTCCCCACAAATGCTTTCCCCCATTCTGCTGTGCCATACTCACTTTCCTTGTGAAGATCTGTCTCCTCTCTGCCATGGTTTCTTTGAGAATGAGACAGTTTTGTTTTCAGTTGTTTGCAAATGCTTTTCCCACTGACAATGAAAGATTCTGGGGGCTGTGATGTCACATGACTTCAGACACCCATCTGCTTTTGCAGAGAATAGGTACCTAAAGTCGCACGAGATCACAGCCCCCAGAACATTTCATTCTTAATGCATGAAAAGCATTTGCAAACTGATTGGATGCTGGAATCGAAATCATTCTGCACACAAAGTACAGCACAGAGAGGACAGAACTTTGTAAGGTAAGTGAGTCCAGCACAGTAGGATGAGGGGGAGGGAAACAATTGTGGGGTGCATGAGGTATCTCAGTGGGTCAGGGGAGGCTTGAATGTTTTTTTTTCCATCACCATGGCCTTCCCCACCCTGAGATACCTTGTTCACTTAACGACCCACACATTCAATTAGTGAATGTATGGGTGAAAGCAGAAAGTTTTCAAATGTAATTTTCAGGCTCCGTTATATTCGTAACTTGAGGATTACCTGTACAAGTTAAAATACTTTGAATAAATGCATTTGAAATTGTGTGACTATTTTATTTTTTCAAATATTGGTATGTTTTACATATCTGGCAGTAAAATAGTATCAGCAAACAAATAGGGAGTTGTGCTTCAAAGCATATTCACCTGGGAATAAGCCTAATTATAAGTACTTCCAAGCACACTTTGGGATGCATTATATAAGGAATTATACAGATTGGAATTTAAACTGTTGTATGGAAGTTCATTTAAACATTTTAATTATAAATAGTTGGTAAAATACTAAATTTTTTCAAATGCAGATGGGAGAAGCAAAAAATTAAATTAAAATAGCTCTGCAGACTAAAAGCCTAGTTTGGGAGCTTTCATGTGATCTCCTGCAGCCCCCAGTCCTTCTCTCATGTTTATACCTCAAGTTGAAATGTTATGAGCCGTGATGGTACAATGGTTAGAATGCCTAAAGTTTCACAGTTTAAGTGTCACCAGCTCAAGGTTGACTCAGCTTTCCATCCTTCTGAGGTTGGTAAAAAGAGAACCCAGATTGTTAAGGGAAATATGCTGACTCTGTAAACCGCTTAGAGAAAGCTGTAAAGCAATATATAAGTCCTAAGTCCTATTACTATTGCTATTTCCTGAAACATAGAAATTATTTTATGATCCATAACAGGAAACCGTTCTTGGACTGAAGAGCCTTTCTTCTAGTACAGGAAATCTACTGTATTCAGATCTTTGTGTCTTTCTGTAAAAAGAAAGACATAAAAGCATACCTGCTATATTTTTTTGTATATTATTGCTTTGCTCATATGTTAATTTATTTATTTAGTTACATCACGGAAACCGAGGGATGATGAGAAAGATGGACAAGCATACCGGTTTGTGTCACGAAGTGAAATGGAAGCAGATATTAAAGCAGGAAGATATTTAGAACATGGGGAATATGAAGGAAATCTTTATGGTACCAAAATAGATTCTATCATTGAAGTGGTTCAGACTGGAAGAACATGTATCTTGGATGTGAATCCACAGGTATGCTGGTGTAATATTTTAGTAGCCAAGTGTCAGTGGGAAAATTTTGCACCTGATCAAGTTGGAGAATCTTTTTAAGAGTTGAATTTTCTATAATTACATTAATTTGAGTTGTGAGCAGATTTTACAAGAGGGCTAGGCTTTCTTTTTCAACCAGAAATGGGGACTACATCATATCTTGTTGCCTATGATGGTCAGAAAAAGCAGCATTGATCCTTTTCCTATTTTAGCATGTTTTAAAGGCTATTTTCACAAGATTTAAGTGGCCATTATTATTCTTAATCCTCCCCAATATTGTACATCTGAAAAAATAGTCTTTAACAAATTCAGTCCTGCTTACATGAAGAAATTTTGTAAGTTGTTGATTTCCTAGTTATCACTAGAAGGGAACTAGAACTTATATATCTGAAAAGAATGCTTTCATGACTTCACTGTATGTGTAGAATTTTATTGTTTGCTTATAAACTGGTTTATAAAGTTAAGCCAAAGGCCATCTGGATTGGCATTTATAGTTTCATAATGATTGTTCTTCAGCTTACATTCCCTACCATCACTGCATTTTTTTCCACTGTCTTTTTTGGCCAATATTGGCTACTTTTTCCAAATGGTGGAGATTTTGATTGTAGAAGCAATTATATGGATAAAAAATAAGCCTTTATTTCTTTTATTTTTTGTGGCTGACTTCAGGTAACTACATGAAAAAGTCCATGTAATTTTCTTAGCAATATTTTCAGAAGGGATTTACCATTGTTATCTACAGCTTAGGAAGGGTAACTGAAGGGCGGATAAGAAGACTTTCTTTTTCCCTGGTCTTAGTCCAGTGCCTTAACCACTAGGCCAGACTAGTTCCCTTAATCTCTGGAAAATTAGATTTAAAGCCAATGGTAGTGTGATGGAAACTTTTTTGCTTGGAAACTGAATACCTATACCAGAAAATTTGAAAAGAATTCAATTAAAATAATTAAGATTATTTTAGAAGAGAGGGAAAATAGTATTAACTTAATCCTGCCCATCCTTCACTCAATTTTAGAAGTGGTTTCCCCCCAACCTAATCTTAAATATCCTACAAAATTTGATATGGCTCTGAATCCAAATTAACTTATGCAGGTTATTGGGTTTAGAAGAAATCTATTTTGACAGTCCATTCCAAAAGGAAGCTTTGTTGGAGAGAGGGGTAGATGCCTATCAATGAGTGTTGATTCCTGGTGACTACCTGGACAGGTTCCTGCATTTTTCTGGCAATATTTCAAAAATGGCTTATCACTGCCTTCTTCCCAAAGCTGAGAGAGTATGACTGGCCCAAAGTCATCTAGCTGGATTTATGCCTAAGGCAGGACTAGAACTCACTGCCTCTTGATTTCTACTCTGATATTTTAATCACTCACTAAATTGGCTACTTGCATTCTTTGTGATATAAACTTTTTTTTATTAAGACTTTGTCTGGAATAATTCTTACAGTTCAAATCCCACCAGGCTCAAGGTTGACTCAGCCTTGAGGACCCAGATTTTTAGTGGCAATATGCTGACTCTGAAAAACTGCTTAGAGAGGGCCATAAAGCACTATAAAGTGGTATATAAGCCTAAGTGCTATTGCTATTTCTACATATAGTCTTCCTCACATTTTATTTTTTTACTGGGTCTCATATGCATTTTTAATTCTTCATCATGTTGTGTGACAAGTCACTTTTTATTTGCATTTACTTATTTTGCTTTTTTTAAAAAAAATATGAAATGAATCCTGAAATATTTAACCCTATATAATAACCCTTATGCTATTTTCACTACTGAAATGTGTGTAGAAATACTTGAAATTTAACTAGAATAAGGTAAGTGTAACCTGATAAATATACATTGCATTGTTAGATTACAGAAGTACAATAACTAAAGAAAATTCCCCCTACCATTAAGTCCTAATCATTTTGAGAAGTATAAAACTGAATTGAAATGTAGATTTAGAAGTTGCCTAATTTTGAGCAGTTTACAGTTTAAGAAAACACTACAGAAAAAATTTCTGACATACCTTGACAACCATATTCTGTATCTCATCACTTTTATTAAATCCACCACTAATATCCTGGGAGAACTGCCTTGTTTGTAATGACTTCCAGAACATCATCAGGGCAGCAGACACATGGATCTCTTGGGGCATGTAATTTAAGAGGCTGAATGCAATGGCAGAAAAAGCACACCTCCTGTGTCCTAATAGATGGCATCGTTTGACTAAAAGGATTGAAGCATGTTGGCTATTAAATAGGGGAAAATACATATTATTCCCTGTGTTATAATGAAAATCTGAATAATGTTAAAGCTGCTTACATTGATACTGCCTATTTTCCAAAAAATTGAATGCATAACTTAATTCTTTTTTACCCAGGCACTTAAAGTGTTGCGGACATCAGAGTTTATGCCCTATGTAGTTTTTATTGCTGCTCCAGAACTTGAAACCCTGCGTGCAATGCACAAAGCTGTAGTTGATGCAGGAATTACAACCAAGCTTCTAACAGTAAGGAAAATTATCATTTTTTAAAAAAAAATATGTGAGTAAACTAGTTTGTTTTATCAGCATCATTAAAGCTACACTTAATATACAACAGGCCATCTTCAGATTCCTTTCCCTCTTTATGTTTGGCCATTTGTAGTTGTTGGACTTTTATTAAACTTTCTAGGTGTTGATTGTTGCAGATTTTTATTTCATTCTATTATAACTACCTCATCTGTTCCAGACTAGTAGTTTGTTGGTGTGAGGCAAAGAATGTATTGATGTCTCCCAATACATTTTTAAAATGTATTATAGAGCAAGAAGTTATTTTAATTCAAATAACATTCCTAATCTAGTTTTTTAATTAAAAAGTGGGGCTCACTTCTAGTTACTGTAAACATGTGTTGTTAATCTGTTGTTTATGACATTCTGCATTTAAATATATGATATTATATTTATTCATTTAAAATTGCCAGAATAGTATGTATTAAAATAATAGTTTGGATTCAGACTGTGTTAGAATATGGAAGTCAGCGGGATTGGTAGAAAGCTAATAAGGATAATTTCAAATATCAAATATAATTCTAAATATAATTAAATATTCCTAAGTATTCACAGACTTGTTAGCCTAACAGGTATATGAAGCTCTACTGAAGGAAAGTGAAAAATAATTTCATGAGTAAACTATCAGGCAAAATAGCTGGATAAGTTAGTGTCACAGAAGGTGGTCATTAAGGCACCTTAGTCTTCAGCTGCTACAGCTTTATAAATAAATATCTGCATATTAAAATGGCCCAGGAAAATATTCATTGACAAGAATGATCATTTAAGAATGTGGCTAATGTGGTGCATACAGCTTGATATAACATGAAATACAGCTCTTTTGTTATTTTTGTTATAAATTTTTTTGATGAAATGCAGGATTGTAATAAATATTGAAATATTTATTTCTAAAGTAAGATGTCAAAGTATACATATTATGTACATGTTTAAAGAGTTATACATATAAGAATCCCAAGAACTAGACTGTAACCTAATTAAGAACATCTATTATAACTAAATAGCTGTTTGCACTCTCATAGATTCCTGTACCAATATATTTTTAGGAATTCATTTTAAATACTTTTTTCTAGAAAACTGGTCTTGCTGATCTCTAAAAGATTTTTTTAATGCAGGCTCTCAGTTTTAAACCTGACCCTAGTCTCTTGCTTTTTATAGTATTGTTTTATTTTTATTTTTTTTTGTCAATATTTTAATAGGATACTGATTTGAAGAAAACTGTTGATGAGAGTGCACGGATCCAGAGAGCTTATAGTCACTACTTTGATCTGATTATTGTGAATGACAACCTAGACAAAGCTTTTGAGAAGTTGCAAACTGCTACAGAGAAATTGAGGATGGAATCACAGTGGGTCCCGATTAGCTGGGTATACTGACAGTTCTTTTAAAGATGAAACAAACATCACATTATGTTAGTCGAAACACTATGCTAAGAAAGTATTGTACAGTGGTGCCAGATACTTGGCAGGACCCAATATGTTTTTATTTTGTGTATATTAATATTATTCTAGTCAAATTTTTATACAAAATGTTGATGGGAAAGTGTACTTAATATGTAATTTATTTTAATTTTTCTAACTTTTTACAAATAACCTTTTTATTCATATCACATGAAGGAAATGCGTTGAAGCATTTTTATAAATGTTTTGATTTACTACTTTGCCTTTATTCATCTAAAGAACTTCCCAGTCATTCATTTATACATTTGATCTTACATTTTCACTGTGATAAGGAGAAAAATACTTGAAAGGCTTTTTGTAAAACTTTGTTTAAAATCAAACGTTTCATCTGATTAATTTTTATTATTTAGTTATAATCCTTATCCTAATTAGCATATCTCAACATAAACAGAATTTTTAATAAAGCAACCAGCACTGAGCCATGTTTTTGAAGCATATTTGCTTAATGTTTATCCATGTTTTACAGCTGTTTTGTCTTAGACAGATGTACTGTAGACTTTTAGTAGATTCCTTTTTTTACATAAATGTAAAAGCAATATCTTGAACTTTCTCTAAGAGTCCCTTTTAAAAAGCCAACATTTCAACCCATTTAGTAAGTATTTTTCAAAGAATTCTCGTAATGTAAATTCATTGTGTTTGAGGTAATGGTGAAGTAGCCTGAAAGAATCTCATGCTACAGAGTCTTAGTGAAGAGCTCAGCATGTAGAATGTATGTTCTTAGTTGTGGAAAACTCATAACTTAGAGGAACAAAATATGCTTTTTTATAATGACCTCGCTCTGTATTTGTATATTGTTCTATGACGACTGTTTTTTAGTTTATACTAGAGTATTTATGAGTGATTTTGTGTGTTATAAAATGTGATGTGATGGGGCTTCGAGCTGATCCTTTGTGTTACATAGCTTTATTCATCAAATAGAGTGTGAAGCTAAAATTATTGTTAGATGCTAAAATTCAGTGTTATTTATCAAAGAATTTGTTTTTATTTCACACTCATATTTTACAGTGTTAGCTAATAACTCTTCCCTTAGTTTGTTCATTATCTTAGGTTCATATTTACTGATTGCATAAATACATTTCTGATAATATTCTATTGAGGAGATGTAAATATGGATGATTACTAAGAGGGAATAATCTGATGATCATGTTTTATATTATGCCTGCTATTATAAATAGATCCATCCATTGCTAACATACAGAGGGCCTGAGGTGGTTATCCCCCCATTTCATTTATTTTGCATATGAGTTTGGACACTAGGATTATAGAGCTTATTTTCAATACCAAAGTATCATACATAAGATGCAAACAATGAAAAAATATTGGAAAAGGCCAAGACAGTCCAAACTTAGCTTTTAATTATTTTGGCTTTTAAGATGCACAAGGAAACAGGGTTTCAATAGTTTTTAGTTTATATAGAGAAATGTTGACACCAAAAAGGTATTGTATAAAAAAAACCCTTTGTGGTATTTTTTTAAAGACTTGAGTATATTTTGTAAATGTTATGCAAATAATTGCATATCTGTGTCTTAATTGCTATTAGTATTTAGAAATTAGCTTCTAACAATATGAAATATTGTAGAGAAATTTATTTCTGTTGCATTAATTCTGTAGATAGGCTGTTATTAAGTATTTAAAAAATATGTACAACTGAGTCTTGAAAAAAATTGCCAGTACCCAAAATGACATTTTACTCTGTAATTTCAATGTCATTGTAGGGTTATGAATTGAGATAACATGTAAAAATGACTATACTTTTATTGAATATAATGTTTGAATGGAGGAGATTGGAAGACATTACTGAATCCTCAAATAACCTTCTCATTCCTTTGTTTTCTAATATTACATTAGATACATTCCAATTGGTTTGTTGCTACTGCTCTTTGCTTAGATGAGAGTTTGGGCTGCATTTTAAGTAGCCTTGATTAAAGTTTTGTTCAGATTCTACCTGAACTATCTTAAAATAAAATGTTCTCAAGCAGAATACTCACTCTACTGTCTTGTTTCTAGCCATTGATTTATCCACTCCTATCGGAAAGCAGAAGATTTTTCAAATTGGCCTTAGTTCAAGGAAAGTTTAGCAAGTGATTAAAGGAATTTGATTTTGGTTTTAACACTCAGAAGCTCAGTGCTGTCAAAAGCAAGAAGAAAAACAGTATCAGTATTTGCCTTAATGGCTTTTTAAAGAAATTGTTAACAGGAGGGAATTGGTCAAGAAACATTTTATATTTTGTCTGGGCAAGACTTTTTATGCTGGTACTCCTGTATCTTCTTAGGGAAACTGCTCATGTCATAGAATTCACTCTTGGCATTAGTGTGGGAATTTAAACCATAGGCCCTGAATGTAACAGGAAGAATTAGTTCACTGCTCTGCATAAGAATTACTACATTTGATATAAAATACATCTCTACGCTTAGAGGCAGCATATCACTGCACATAGTTATGGACCATTCACTGTTTTTGCTGCATCGGTATAATCCTAGCTATGAAGAAATTAAAACTTTGAATACAGAGACCCATGAATTTATCCTCTCACTGAATGGCAGCAATGGAAACGTATGGCAGCAATGAGAAGTATGTAACAGGCAAAATGCTTCCAAAGACAGTACCATGCTTAAGTTTAGTAAATGAGGTGCAGAATGGATTAATTAGCAAGGTGTAAATCAGAGGCAGAACATTTTAAGTGTCCTAATTTCAGTTTTTCGCATTTTTGTCTGAAACTGCAGTTCCTGTCAATGATCTGAACTTACATATTGCAAATTCCCATGGATAATAAAATCCAGAATATATAAGAAATGTTTTGCCACTTTCCTAAGCTACAATAAGTCACACTGAATTCATCGGGACTACAAAGGTCATGGAACATATTTATTTAAGCTTTTGATTTATCTTAAATTTATAATAAAATGCAGAATATATGAATCATGCTAAGTCAGACCTAAATCAAACCTAATTTTAATTTCTAAAATCAGGGGTCCCCAACCCTTGGGCCACAGTCCACTACTGGGCCATGGCCCATTAAGAACTGAGCCACGGAAGAGGGCAAGAACATGAGTGTGTTCAGTGCCATTTGTATGCACAGCAAACTGGCTAGCATGTGTGCATAGTTCCATTTGTGAGTGACAGGCACATGTGTCCGCCACTTGCGCAGAAGTTGCTTGCTCACCCACCACTTCTGAGGAACCATCCCCTCCCTGATGGTCTGCAAAACCGGCAAGATTAAAGACAACTGTTTTAAAAGACAACTCCTGTTGGTGCTTCAGGAAACTCTCTATTCAACCTATTAGTGTCACAGATAAGCAGCGAGTTTAAAATAATTATGTACAAAATATTGAGATGTGTGTTTTTTTGTGGTTATGAGATTTTGAAAAATACTCAAAAATAACAGCAATAATTTAACTCCTAAGATACCCACACAAGATCTGATAAATCCTGTCAGTAATAATAAGGCCTCAAACGTGGGGTTCATAAAAATGATGAGGTATTGTTTTAGCAATTTGTGGAATCAGCATCTGCTGTTTTTGAGAAAGATGCAGAATTTGGAATGCAAACTGTCTTATTCAAATCTGTATTCAGTACTGATAGAATGGATTACAGTTAGGTAGGCACGTTTGGAATAAAAATGTAAAAGGAAGAAGTTTTTTTTCAATACTTGTTTGAAATTCATTTAATTTTAGTTCTGGGTAATTTTTTATTTGCTCAGAATCAAATAGTCTACATCAACCGCACATTATTATTATTTTGCTTTGTTTTGTCTTGGTTCAATTGGTGTAACAAATCTTGGAAACTTTCAGAGGAAACAAAGCAACCCTTAAACTATCTCAAAAGCTTTCATCATGTCATACTGAAATATTTTTATGATGCAAATTTTCCAATTAAAGTTAAACATGACTGGAAGTATGTATTGGATAATCCTTTCTTTACAATATTAAAATGGCAATATATATGAGAAAAAAAAACACGAGATTCCTAATGCATCTTACATGTCGATTTCATTGCATGGTATAGGTAATCCTCAACTTATGACCAGTTTCTTAGCAATTGTTGAGTTACAATGCCCTCCCCCCCAAAAAAAGGACTTATTACCTGGATGTGAAGTTCTGGTGACCATCCCCCCAGTCACATGATCACACTTTGGATACTCAACAATTGTTCCATAAATATGCATTTGCAGTGTCCTGAAGTCATGTGACATCAATTTACATTTTTTGCTGGGAACCGCTGTTTACTTGTGGCTTCCAGAAAAAAGCACCCATATATGGACAGTGAGTTTACTTAGCAATTGCAAAAAAAGGTCATAAAACTGGGCAAGGACTAGTGATGTACAGCATCACTAACAATGGTAATCCCATTTTCAATTGTGGTAAATTGAGGAATTCCTGTATTTTAAAAGTATAGATCGCTTGTTTATCTCCTTCCTTTGAACGTCCTTGCCTTATGTGGGCTTTCTTGACAGAACTGAATTTTTTTGAAGTATCTTGCTTCAAAGAATTGTCTATTTTTAAGATCGAACACTTTCCTGCTGATCAAATAAGATAGCTGAGAATTATGTCCAGTCTCACAATTGATGTTGTGCCCTTCCAATATTGAGGGTAGATCTGATTAAATGTTCAAGTGCATATATGGTAGTTTTATGTTTTAAAATGCAATGTTAGCTAGAGGAAAATGTTTTAATTTGGAAACTGTATTAAAATAACATATCTGGGATGCATACCACTTTGAATGTGTATTCTATCAAGATCTACATTTTTGTTAATTATTTGGGGATTATTTTGTGTTTTTAAGATTAGATGATAGAAATCATCATTAGATACATTCCAAAATAATGACTTTTCTTAGCTTATGCAGTATAATTTTTATTGCTTCATCTCTTAATATTTCTATTAAACAATTGTAATTTTTTTCAAACTTGTACACTAATATTGACACACAATATTGACACAATAAAAGATTTAAATGGGAGTTCACCAATAGGAAATTTTAATGTCTTTCCATGCTGTCAATCAGAAGAAAATTGTCACATAAATCGGATTAGAAAGTTCTGAAAAAGGATAAGAAAACTTATAAAAATTCATAAGGAAATTTTGTGCTATTCAGTTAAACAATATTTTTAAAGAAATTTCACTAATGTTTCCCAATTTAAGTTGTATATCATTGTTGAAATGTATAAAACTCTGAAATCCTGAAAACTCCTAAGAAAGTTATTTTTGTATATATGAAATAAAAATATTTGAAAAAATTAGTGTGAACTCTTATGAATTACATTCTTACTGCACAGAGCAGACATCAGAAAAAGAAACTGGAAAAAAGCAATACAGTAGGCCTTCCTTGCAACAGATGTTATAATTTTATATTGAATAATACATTAAAAAAATTTTATCAATATGAAACAAATCATAGTTTTGCACTGTATATCCCTAATTAAAACACTGAAAAACTCACTATCATTTCAAGTATACCTTATAACAGCATTTAATAAGTGCTGTGAATATAATATCCAAAATCTGTTAACTTCCATTGGTTTGAGTCCCTATGGCTTTGCTAACAGATGTGGATGGAATTGAATGGGTTTTATATACCTTTGTGAATATCTGAGAAGCTAAAAATTACATTTTTCTCCTTACATATTTCCCCCCCTCTCCAAAAACATCTGTCCAAAAGAGGCAGCTCTGAGGCCTGCAGTTTTTTGGTACATGTCACATTAATCAAGTAGGGTAAATAAAAATGCCTTTATAATTAGGTTAAAAATATGACTCCCAAAATGGACGCTGTAGTTTCCAGCTTTTCTGCCATACCATAAAGAAACACTTGGAAACTTGCCACATTCTTTGTGATATTTGGTTCTAATCTAAATAACTGCTCCAAAGGCAAGCCCAACAATTGAGAACATGCTTTAAATTTATTCCTGTATTGCTTAATTTTTTAATTTTGATTGCTTAAATGGCCCTTTCAATTATTCTTCTGTTTCATGATGCTCTTTCTCAGTTTTGAAAACTGTCTGTTGCCACATAATGGTGTTCAATTAGAATATAGTCTAATTCAGGGGTCCCCACCCCTGGTCCGTAGACAGCACGCCAGAAACCAGGGCGCTGCCTGCATCGTGCAAAACCACTTCCCTCAGGTTCACAGAAAAACCTCTCTCCATAGAACAGGTCCTTGGTGCCCAAAAGGTTGGGGGCCACTGCTCTAGTTTTTAAGGAAAATAAGATTAGTACGAAAGCACAATAACTAATACAATAAATTTTTCACAGCTCTGACGCTGGCAACCCAAATGCTAAATGAAGCCATTGTTAAGTGGACCTTGCTGTCTTGTTTTCATAAAAAATAATGCAACTGTCACAATCTAGGATTAGACTAGACATTCTCTTGAAATCCCTTTCTTTCCAAACCCTCCACTCAGCTGGGGATAGGAGAAAGAAAAAAAACCCAAGCAATTTATGTAGGCAATCTCTCCTTTGCCTGACCCTTCTCTGCTGCCAGCGTGATCATGATATGTAGAACAGCAAACAGCTTGCTTTGTTGAAATCTCTGTCATATCTCGCTACAAAGGAAAGAAAAAAAAAATCCTACAGGTCTGGTCCAAGACAGTACATACCGACTGTAATGGCAGTCATATAGCTGATGGATGCTATGGCTGTGACTGGGCCATAAAATTACTTTTTTCTGCACTGTTGTAACTTTGAACGGGGCTGAATAAATGGCTGAAAAGTGAGGACATGTCATCTTTCTTAACTTTAAAATAATACAGGAGTGTCAAACATCTCACCATTTTTTTTTATCTTTGCATTTTTTCATTCATATACTTAATTTCAGAATTTGCCTTGCTCCAATAACACAGCCCAAATATTCCAACTGCATGGACATATTTAGTGGTTCATCACTATGAGGCATTAAACAGAGACACTTGTGGTATTAAACTCTTCAAACAGCTTCATCAGTTCTTGTCTTTTCATAACCTAATGCATGGAGGCCATTCAACGCTATATATAGAACTATTGGGGAAAAAATGGGTTTTTTCATGGTTACAGCTTTGATAGAAGATTCCGTCATTTCAAGGCTAATGTTTGATAAAGCGAATAGCCTCTGTGCTATCCGAAACTTTCCTGGGTCAGCAAGTAGAGCCAGTACAGGATCTGCAAGTGTCACTGTACCATCTTCTGAGGTCATATTAGGCTGATCAGAAACAGAAAGGCATTGATTAAAAGCATTTCCACAATAGTCAATTTTTAAATAAGGCAAATGTTTTATATTTAATGATAACTAATCTGGGAATGGGACATCTGGAAAACACTGAAATTTTATTTCAAATTACATCAATTTGGCCATTGGAAGCTGCCTAATAGTTTTCCAGAAATTAATCTTCAGAGATTCGGGAACAGTAGTTTTAGCACATTCTTAATAAGGCAACAAGTTAGAGGATCGATGCAATGTAATGGTCAGAGTATGCTAAATTAGATTGGAAGCCCAAATCCAAATCCCAATTCTCTGGGCAACTTTGCTAATTATCTGAAAGCTTTTGTCAAAATCAAAAGGATAGTTGATTGGAAGAAATGCTGGATATAAATGAAATATTCATCTGCTATTCCAGCCAAAGGCTGTGCAACAGCCTCTTCAATAGTGACAGTATCTGTGCAGACACTTTTCTGATAAACTACAATTCCTAGCAACCTCTCAAGGTAGATTGGGAAAATATAAAGTACTGCTAATGATCTCACAACTGCCAATGAATTTAACTTTTTGTCCTTTATCTCAGGCTTTAAATGTAATTGGGTGTTTTGTTTCATGTTCTTTTTCAGTACTCTATATAATCCAATTTATTGTGAAAAGGAACAGCATAATATATATCTATTGTTACATAGGTGTGCGTTTGCATGTTTGAGGGCTGGACAAATCAGCACAAATCCTCATTTTGTTCAGATTTGAATCTGAAAAGGCATGATTTGAGAATCAATTCAAATGAACCTGTTTTGTGGTTCCATTTATGGGGAAATCCCCCAAGGTTATCTAAATGCCTATAAGTGATTCATTTTTGGCAGCATGATAGGAAATGGAATGTAGAACTCATAGAAAACAATCCTGCCAAGGTTCAGCTAGGTATCTCTAAGGGTTTCATCATAATGGCTTTTGAAATAGAGGAAGGAACAATTTATCAGTCTCCAAACTGTCTAGCAAAAAGACTGGTATCTCTAGTAAAGCATTGAATGCTAAAAATGTCCAGGGTTTTTAAAATATTCATAAACAGCTAAAAAAGCAAGTACTTATTTTTTTGTCTTGCTTTCTTTGAGCATCTAGGCTTGATATGGTAATGATATTGGGAAATGATCACAGATCTATCTTTGTGATAATGTTTGCTGCATCTGATTGCCAAGTTCTCTGGGGTGCCAGGAAGATTGCTACTATTAGTTGACAAGCTTGGTTTCTTCCAAGTAGGACCACTTTATCAGTGTTATAATTCACTCTGATCAATCTGGGAATTCTGCATGGTAATTGCTATCTCATACAATGAGACCCAATGCCACAGAAT
This sequence comes from Laticauda laticaudata, assembly GCA_004320025.1. Classification (NCBI taxonomy): domain Eukaryota; kingdom Metazoa; phylum Chordata; class Lepidosauria; order Squamata; family Elapidae; genus Laticauda; species Laticauda laticaudata. The sequence continues at coordinate 55,803 of BHFT01064112.1, forward strand.
AGTATGCTATAGAGAAAAAGGATTTATAAACCCCATTAAAAATAGTAAATGTTTTAGCGAGCCAGGCATCACTTTAATCAACACTAAGAAGTCAAAGTCTGTCACAATTATATAAATTTTAAGTATCAGTTTTGACTAAAAGCTGTGTTACCCTCATAATTGAATAGGTAGGATAGCACACTTCATTAACATAAGGCAAATCAAAGTTAAGATCCTGTGCAGCATTATTTAAAAAAGAGAGAAATGGATGAAAACAATGCTAGGCTTGGATCTCCAAAAGACCTCTTGTAGACACAGAGGTCATTACATTTTCCAATTGGCTACTTAGATCATTGACAGAGAGACCATCATAATACCATTGTACTTCATATCTCAGCACAATATTATTTATCTGTAGCATCCCAGAAGCAGAAAAGCAATTCTATCTGTGTAGCACTTTGAAACATAACACAGCACTTTGAATCAGGGTAATTCTATCAAACTATCACTGCTGAGGAATAGGCAGGATACTGATTTTTTTCTATTTTATAATCATTTTGGTGAGTATTTATGATGAATTAAAATAAATTATGAAAATTGAGCTATACTTATTAAAATAAATTTCTAATACTTTAAAAAAGATTGCTGATAGCACCTGATTTCCTTCACTAAGCACACCTGGGAAGAGAGTTTAAAAGAGAGACAGCTGAGAGCTGCATTTGCTGGGAACAAGTTTATCTTGTGTTGACTAGTTATCTGCGTTTCTGGCATCCACCCAACAGGGTTGATTTACTGCCGTGCTATTTCCCTTCTGGAGCTTATCTTGGCTTGCCAGATTAATTACCTCATCTTGCCTTGATTGGACTTATAAAGTTTTCTGTTGACAATGTTTTGGACTTGAATCTCTGCAGCCAAAGGCTGTTCCTGGGAGTTTTTCTCTAGACCAGAAAGTAACCAGGTCTTTAGGGGCAAAGTTTGGAGCTAATAAAGGGATTCCTACTTATTATCTGGCTGTGTTGCCTTTGTGCCATGCCCTGAGTCATCACAGAGGCAGAATTTTTTTCTTGTTTTCTTCCCCAAAAGCTAGGTGCGTTTTATAGTCTGAAAAATATGATACAATTTCCATTCAGTGGTAGCTAATTCCTTAAGCTGAATGGAAGATATATTCCATAAAGGCTGTAAGAGATGTTGCAATGAATAAGTACCATTAAGAACCAGCTGCTAGAACTTATGCTATTGTTAACACATTTCCAACTTAAATTGACATGACTTACCAAGAAACACAGGGTAGGGACAAGCTGGAGGTCACAGCAGGCTAGCAGCAGCATTAAGGAATAACTTGACAGTTCTAAAGAAGGAAAATAAAAGGCAAACAAAAACTTTTAAAAATATAAAAGAATCATTCCTTCTGAACACTGAGTCATGGGCCTCTGAAACCTTACTGAATAAACTCAAGAAAGTAAGGCAGTATGTTCTCCAAGTCTACACAGAATCTAAAATCTGCCAAAACATAACAATTTATATTGTTCCTAAAAGAGAATGTCTTGAGAATCTATATTGCTATGCTGAAAAGAACATTCCTGTAGTGTGATGTACCTCAAAATTGAATTACTTTAAATTACTATTGTTCAGACATTCTTGCATTTAAAAGCTTTGAGAAGTGAAGTCTGGCTACTTCAAACTTGCATCTCCAAGCACATCATAAGATATGATTCAATTAGAAATGAAAAGACGGAGACAACTTCAGCATATACTAAAAATATATGAACAGAATAGAAAATAAAAATTGTATCTCAAAAATAAAGATTTCACATCTTTATTAGGTGGATGGATAGATCATTGATAAAGAATATAGTTCTTGAGTTATGACCATAAAGACATAACTCATGATGGTTAAAAAGCAGGAAAGTATGACTGACCTAATTTTATTAGTTTGTGATGGTTTGTAAGAAAATCCTGCAGTTGTCAAGCAAACCTGTGGTTCAGCTCACTTTGCTGAAAACTGAGAATAAATATCAATTTTCAACATTACAGCAATAAAACATGATCAAGTGAATGCAGGATGCTGCTAAAAAGACCAATATCAGTTGGTCATTGATACCTGAATTGCAGTCACACAACTGCTGTGTCAACTGTAAGAATTTTGAATCTGGTTTTTAACTATCCCTCAGGTAAGTTCCTCAAACTTTAAACGAATCAACCAGTCATAAGTTAAAACTACCTGTTCAGAGTGTTTATGGTATGAAGAAGAGCCTGGATATATTGAATTAGAGAAGGCGTTCAAGCTCAACATCCTACAAACTTTTTAGATGAAGTGAAAGGCTTGCTGGAGATATGAGTAGAACTGGTAGGACACTAGTGAAAAACAAGTAAACGATGAAGACTCCAAGAAAAGGTAAGAGGATAATAGAGGATCAAAAAAGGACCTTCAGATATCTTTAAGGAAAAAATAGATAAATATTTTTTTCTCCCCCAATACCAAATGATTCTGTAGGAGCACCCACTGGATGAGCAATAAGATAGGTAGCCAAAAGAAACAGTGACAAAAACTTAATGCATGATAGGATCAAGACAACAATGTAATCAATCATATCAAAGGGGAAAATGTTAAATAAAAATCCCTATTTAGTTTAGCAACAAAAATAATCTGAGACTATAAAAAATGAAGTTTAATTTCAAAGAATTTAATGGCTCCAATGTAACCAACCACAAGATCAATACTTCAACACTGAGAGTTTCCCCCCAAAAACCTCCATGACATCAAAGACTAATTAGAGCAATGATTTATGGACAGTGGTATTAAACTGGGGCTCTAACAAGGATTTAAAATAAATCGTTGCAATGTTAGTGTTAAATCTTATACAGGTGACAAATAAAATAACAATATTTTTATAAATATATAAATGTTATTCTTGGAAAAAGTGTGAGTTTCTATAATGGTGGGACTTAATTTCTTTGACAAGGGTGATTAGTTCTAAGACTCTAGACAAAAGATCCAAGTATACAGTCTTTACTTTATCACTGAGTCAGGAGCCAGTGATCTGAACAGAGAGTGAAGAAATGATAAATACAATCTTAGTATGATACCAAAAGACAGAAATTAAATACTAAGCATCTGTAAAACTAGGGTGAGTCACAAAGATATCTAGGAAACGTAATATAAAATGTAAAAAGAGGTTAATTTTGTTTAACAGCCTTTTTGTTTAGAGACACTGAGTTTCAAATGGCAATGATCTAAGACTTGATCACCTGAGATCATTAAAATATTATTTAATTAATAAATAGGCAAAAGCTAGTGAGATGGCCTTGAAGCAGATTTTTGGAAACTATTATGTAAATTCTGTGAAGAAGACAGATGCATTCCTTAAGTCTGTGGAAATATCAGAAAAACACTCAGAGTGACTCGTCCCTAATTAACAAGATGCATAGGAGGAAGGGGGAAGACTTACAAGAGTTCGTTATTATACCTTATCCTAATAAAATATAATTCTGGCCTTGCTGAGGAGTGTGTTTCCTAATTAGGTTGCTGTTTCAGATTTGTTATATCATGTGAATAGAGGGAAAACACTTTGTAAATGCAGAACTAAATTCATGGTGCTTGGGTGTCAACCCTTCAAGATAGATCTGCTTTGAATAAAAATCAATTTTAGAAGAAAGCCACTCATTTATTTATTCTTTTGTACCTGCTAGAGCACTGAGAAGGAAATGAGCAGCGAGGAAAAGCTCTTTATTGTAAATCTGACATTTGCTCTGTAAATGTACACCCACAAGCTGTAGAAATTCTTCTAAACATGGTTTCTCTGGTAACTTTAATTCCTCCATTGATATGATGCCTGGACTCCTCTCAGAACATAAACTGACCAGCTGCAAAAAGGGAACAGACACAGTGGTCAGATTTAATTATACTCAGAATAAAATTAATCAGACCAAATTTGACTTCCAATTGCCTTGACATATCTATTATATTTCTTTCACAACAGCATGGAAATGGTTTTCCACTGCATTAAAAAAAACCTTTCTTAATGTACCTTGAAGCCTTGGAAATTATTGAATTTCCTATCCAAATGTGAAGCAATGTTAAGCAACTCTGCTCATCTTGCTCTGAGATCCATGGTTGGGTAGGTGATGCTACTTGCTGTGATCCAGAAAATTATGATCTCAAATCAGTCAAGACCAATAAAAATTCCATTGATTTCATATAATGTGAAAACTTAACTCTTTTAAACATTAACTCTATAATGCTAGGAAGTGCGGAAAAAAGAAAAAACCAGAATGACTAACAGTAAGATGGGTACATTCAAGTCTAACATGAATAGGAATACTGGATCAGATTAAAGATAGATCATCCTTAGAAACTACCATCTATTAATCACCAAAATAACCCTGATTTGATGGTAACAATCATTAAAATAATTATAAATCTATAATTAAAAACATACAGGTTATTGGAGCGATCAAAACTAGGTTCCTTTCTTTATTAAGAACAAGCTTTAAAAAATAAGAAAATTGATATATGATTGGGAAATAAAAATTACCACATTTTCTAGTTGCATCACTGTTTCTTCATGAAGCAAAAGGTCACAGAACATTTGATATAAAGCTCTTTGCTTTTCTTCTGATAGATTTATAAAAGGTTGGAACTGGGTCTTTAATTGGAGGACATCTGAAAATGTATTATGCATGCATATTTAATCATTAAGTAGAATCAAGTTGGAGAAGCTAATCCTAACAATTCTGAATGTAACATACATTAATTTCATTTAAGTGTGTGTGTATGTGTGTGTGTTTGTGTAAGCATATGTGTTGGAAGTGTAATGCATTTGCCTTTTTATGGAGGGATTTTTTTGTTTTTACAAAACTGAGCATTTTGATCCTGACTCAAATGGACCATTTTGGATGGACCATTTTGATCCATCCTATGATTTTATCAAAGAGGAAACTTGTGTATACATAGTTAATGTGTATACATTAACAGAGAAAATCAGAATTCAAATGAAATACAATTTTGTAATAGTTTGAGTGTTGCCATGTGCTAAATTCCTGCTTCATGCAAAGATGTAAAATGGCTTGTTTGACCAACATATGACACAAACCCAATCAATATTGGTTTAGTCAACCATTGTTAACAGATTATAGTTTAGTGTGTGATACAGTTCCATTATTATCTTCCCCACCCTCCTGAGGCATGCCTGCACTCTCTAGCCTTGGATTACATCCACTTAATAATTATAACAAGGAATATGGGATTGTGCTGAGTGGGGGATTATCATGTGATATCTCACTTAATGGCCACTTCACTCAATGAACAAGTTTGTGACCCCAATTATAAGTTAAGCACTACTTGTCTGTCCTAAAGCAATTTATTAAAAAACTGCACATCCAAAATTGCAGTTGCAAACATTATGCAAACATTATTATTAAACTAGGTAGATAGACAGACAGAGATATAGGCTAGGAAGTTTGACTTGGCCTGAGCCCTTCAACTGAACAAATTAGTTTTCTAACATGGTAGGAATTACTCTTTTTTCTTATTCATCCAAATGAACAATCTTTCTTCCTTCTTCGCCACTGTTATTACATATAAAATTAGCTTTCTTTGGTTCTGCAGAACAATGTTCATTCATAGGTAAAATATATATTATCAATATATTACTGTGTTAGTTTTTATGGTCTATATAGTTAATTCCACACATAATTTGTTTTCAAATTAAATTTTAAAAGGGAGATAAAATTATATTATGCCATTGATCAGCCCGGGGCAGCCTGGGACAAGTATGAAAATCAGCAACTGAAAGTTAGATTATTAGTATTTTTACTATTTATCAGTTCATGGAAAGGGGGGTAATAAAGATAGCATGGGAAGTGAGGAAACTCAGAATGTTGTTTAAAAAGTAGAACATTTCCATGACTTGTAAATATTGTAACTCTTAATGTTTACAACCACTGTACATTTTGGGAGGAATTAACCCCAACTATTTATGATGCAATAAACATATCAAGAATTGTTTTCATACACATGCACCATATCTAGAACCATGTTTCTGGGATTCTCAAATCCACACATTAAGCTGAAAATAATTTTACTTTAAATTAGCATAATGAACACGAAATGTGAATGATTTTCCAGTCCTACCTTTGCTCAGAATGTTAAGTGAAGCATCACTTGGAATAGGGCTTTCAGGTCCTGACAATTTCTCATTATCCACAACATCAAAAAGATGAGGGCGGCAAGCATCTTTGAAGGCCAAAGAATGGTAAGCTGGACCTTCTATAGCTCCCCTTTCAAAACCACTTTGTTGGTCATGAAGGAGGCACAATTCTACAAAAGGAATAGTTTGACTGTCTTATTTTCTGGTAACATTTGATTTAGTTCCCATTCCATCCCATAACATGAAAAAAAGCAAATAAACTATGTCTTAGTGTTCTGATTAGTATCAATAATTTTATATTAGAATCTTGCCCATTCATAAAATGTTTATCCAGATGGGCATAATAAATCAAAAATCACATATTTAATAAGAAAAATAAGGAAGTTCTCTGTGATTAGCACCAGGCTGTTTTCACTGGTAGTCTAGAGTTTATAATAAGGAAAAGTCCACCATACATTCGGGAAATTAGTTGTTGTAACTACGCAATACATGCATTTGAATTGAAGCCACAGAGACCTGAAGGATGGCATTCCTCTTCATCAGAATAAACTCTGTATCATAATATGTGCGGTCTCTGTAAAATGTTGTGAGGTGAAGTTCTATGCGTTAACCACGATTCATGTGATTGAGTTCATACGAATAATTATCATTAATAATAGTAATATGGGTAATCATGGGTAATGTTTATCATTAATAATGGTGATCATGGGTAATAAGGGTAATTGAGGTAATGAAAGGTTATGAGGGGAAATTATAAATATTGAATCCCAGAGAACTCGGATTAGATCCAACTTTATTTTGTTTGCTTAGCTATTATCTCGGATTCCTTGCAGAGGAAGGAATAAACAATAAGCTTTTGTGTTACCAAGTACTGAAGTGAAGTACTCTTATTTTCTCCCTGCATTTGTGCCAGAGTAGCTGAGAAGAAAGTTGGATCTCATACATCCTATAATATTTAATTACATTACCTGTGATATTATGGCTGAAGGTACTGCTGTTGACGGAGGTTTTGAAGACGTTTCGGAGGTGGATACAGATAATGCTGTTGGAGGGGCTGGCGTGGTGCCTGAGCAGCCCTCAATTCAGTTGGACGATAATGTGGTGTCTTTGGAAAGTGAACAGATAACGCGAGATGTGAAGAGGATCCTCAGCCTGTGGTACAGCTGAAAATCCGGAAGGAACGGAAATCGAGATTGGAGTTGAGGGATAATACAAGGGGTAAGGTTTCACTAGGGAAACCTCCCACTTTTATGCCACTGCCCTCTGGGACGTTTGAGAAGTGGAGGGAATGATGGATTGCTGACAAAGATGAGTATAGTACTTCTATGACCAGTTTAAACGCTAGTACGTTGGAACTGCTCCGTGTCAAGTATGGTGACTTAAGCATTCGTGACTCTACTCCCCAGACCGTTTGAGACAGTCCAGGGAGGAGATTTAGAACGGAAGACACATCTTTCTTTAGTTCAAGTGCCAGAGATAGCAGGGATATGAGTAGGAGGAAGTCAGAGGGAGTATTTTCTATGGAAGTAGATGAATCATTAGAAGATGTAGTAGGAGTATCAGGAACTTGGAGTAAAACTTCTAAATCAGTCCCAGGTTCCAGGGTTGAATTTAGGGATGCGCAGATGGGGAATAGACAAACAATTCACTCCTGGGGTCCATTAGGCACGTCTGGATATTGGCTCCAAAGAATGGTTTGGGGTGGTCCTCCTCCTATAAACACTTCCTTTGTTGGGGACCTTGATAGCTTAGCATTATTTTTAAGCCAAATTGTGAACCACCTAGAACTATATTCAAATTGCTATCCTTCTCAATGGTCTATTATAGTTGCAATAACAACAGTGTTAATAGGTGATGCTGCCGATTGGGCTGCAGAGTTGCATAGTGTGCATGCAAAGGAATTGATTGATGTTGGCTTGTTTTTGGATGCACTCAAAGTTCAATTTGAAGATAAGTCAAGGATACATCAATATGAAGAAGCATTAATGTCACTGAAGCAGGATAGGAGGCCTGCTGTGGAGTATGTCAGAGAGTTTCGGAAATTGGCAACTAGGTTGTACATCTGGCCGGAAAGATTATTGATTAGAGAATTTAGATCTGGTTTAGATAGAGGATTGAGGCAGGCTTGTCTTTATAGGGGGGTTCCTCAGAAACTGGGGGAATGGTATAAAACAGTTGTGGAGTTGGATGTGAGACCGAGGGAATTCCGTCTTACATTTGGAGGGCCCAAAAGACAACAAATAGGAGCAGTAGCAGCACAGGGTAAGATGGGAGAGGAGACTAAAAGGATTGGTAGGGGAATGGGGCCCATAAGGTGTTATCAGATTAGGATCTTCCATGACATCCAGCTAGAAAATCAACAACTGAATAAGAAAAAAAATCTTATTACAGTATAGTAACTTATATAATTAAACAAAGAATGAAGTACAACACTCTTAACAGTGAGTTTTTAAGTGGGTTTTTTAATGGTCTTCAAAATTTTCTAATATGATAAGTGCAGTATCAAGGAAGTTGCAAAAAAAACCCAAGCTTTTAGATAAGTTTGACCTTAATTTGAGTGTGGATACAATTGTGATAAGTCATGAGAAGAATGCTGAAAAGTAGGTATTGAATATATAAACAAAACTAGTTGATGTTTCATTACTTAAAAGAAATGCACAACTAATAAATCAAAAGGGAGATACAATACCAATAAAGAATATTTGTAGCTCAAGGTTGAAAGGAGCAGTCCTGGATGCTCTCTGAGCTTGCTTGTTTTCTTGCAAATGTTTCATTACCCTAAGTAAATAAGTTAGGGTAATGAAACATTTGCAAGAAAACAAGCAAACTCAGAGAACACTAGATATATGGTAACTGGATTTTTGCTGATAAGGAACGATGAGACTTTTTGATTTTATTTTTACTTAAGAGATATGAAGAAAGTGTATGCGGTACTCTAAAGGATTTAAAGGTTTCCCATGTCATAACTGACACAAGGAGCAATACTTATATCAGATTCTCAGCAAAGGGAGAGATGGGTTGTCTGAGAGATGCTTCTGTTATCATGTGGCCAGTATGAAAATATGGAATGCAGTAACCTTTACCACAAGCAGTACCTATTTATCTACTCACATTTGCATGTTTTTGAACTGCTTAGGTTGGCAAGAGCGGGGGTGAGTAAAATGGTAGCTCCCCCTGTCATTTATCACTTGGGTCTGGAATTTGGTCTGGCTGTAATCATTAGTTACACTCAATGGTTGTATGTACCCTAGGAGATATAATACATTGCAAGAATTGTTGTAATGAAAGGAGAAGCTACTTTTTATACTTTTTTCTTTTTTTATTCTTATTTTTAGTTTGTGTTAGTTTTTATTCCAGTTATATAAAAATTAATTTGGAAAAAATGCTAACTTTACTGAATCTCAATAGAACTCTTAGCACATTGTAAGCCAGCTATTTTAGGCACAATTATTTGGATGTTCACTGAAGAAATGGATGAGAATGTCTAAAATCTCCACTGATGAAAACATCCTTCCAATACAGAATAGAACAGGGTGATCATTTCATGCAGTGGAAACCATAGTAGTATTTTCAAGTATTTGCTGTATGTCCCAAAGACAAAAAGCAGCCTCATTCCATTGGAAAAAATAGCATCCTTGATTCCACCTGGAAGCTGCAGACTAGTTTAGGAGATGCAAAACAAACTATGAGACACACAGAAATTTATTCTACAAGTAAAAGAATGGCCGAGGGTCTTGTGAACAAATGCTGATAGTCCAGAGATATTATTCATAAACTCCTCCTAAACCTGAAATGCCTGTCTTATTCTGCCTAAGGTAGGGTTGGTCCTGCAGAGCAGAGATGTTTATTGACAAATAAACATTTTCAAATATAAGATGGCCCAATATTAAAATCCAGAAAACAGAAATTTAAAAAGAAATAGCACCGTAAAGGAGGAAAAAAAATAATGTGCAATCATCCTTACCTTCAAATATGGTGTGATCATAACTTTGGGCACTTTAATATGTATGCCTTCACTTAATTTTTTTTAACAGTATCGCCTATTCTCAGTACTATCATGTGATATACATATTTTGGACATTTCATATGCTAAGATAAGAGTATATACTAAAAGAGGATGCAGTGGCACACTGCCTTAATTATGCTGGAACTGCCAGCCAGAAATGGTCTGCATTTTGGTGGTTTGAGCCTGGCTTTGTGACATGGAGTAAGCTTCCATCACTAGATCCCTAGCTGATATCCATCCAGCAGTTTGAAAGCATGCAATATTGCAATTACATATATGGGCACCACTCCGGTGAGAAAAACCTAGGTGTGTTTGTGTGTACAGAGAATGGAAGCCAGCACTGGAGCTGATCAGGTGCAATGCACTGTGACAAGAGGTGAGGTAAGATTGGTGGAAGACCCCAGAAGAGCCAGCAACCCAACTGCTGCTAGTCAACTGGTATAAGTTAGTTCACCCCCCCTGCAGTGCACTAAGGATAGACAAGTAAGCATCGAACAGAATGAACTAGCAATCTAGATTGTCAGGACATGCCTTGTGTATCTAGCATGTGTACCCTGACACAGACACTGTATGCTAGATGATAGATGATAGATAGATGATAAATAGGTAGACAGAAAGACAGACAGACAAGCAAATAACAGTATATTCTATTGTCAAAATCCTTAAGTTCCATTGTTAGGGGAAGTTGATCACATAAACAAGCCTTCTCTTTTTCTACTATAGTAGAATCTATAATTTGCAACTGAATAAAATGCCTCGGTTTAACCTGCACCTACATCTTCTCATGTATTATACTCAGTTTCCAACTGTAATATTAATTCAAAACATCTGTAAGCCTTCCCTTTAAATGAGCACCAATTATGTACTGATATACGGTATGTATAAAACTGAATTCAAAATACAAGGTTGGGACAAGAACCTCTGCTGATCATCTAGGTCTAATAAAAAGAATGCTCTTTTTATGCTGCCCTGAGGAAAAAGAAGCTGAGAATGGCCACATTACTTACCAAATTGACCATCACACTTTATATACAATTCTACTATACCATAAGCAATTGCAGTTGGAGCAGGGATTTCCAATACTACATTAGAGTTCTTAATCATATTTCCATTTTCATTCACTGATACCTAGAGAGAGATTTAATTGTTGGTTAATTTGTGCAAATTAATTCCAAAATGCATAATTTACACATGAAAGGATGTCAAGAAGTCATTTTGTAGAATTTAAAAATGATGGCAATTATTTTTAAGTGAGTTAAAATCAAAGAATTTAACAGAAAATGCCCAGAGCTGATAAATTTAAGTTATAATCTCTCAGCCCAAATCCTTTATAGGATGGCTGAAAGGATAAAATAGATGGCAGTGGGGTGGGGGATGGACAATGCCAAGGTGTGTGGAGAGAGGTATGGCATCAAGACTTACTTGCTAGACAGAGTTAAATAGAAAATTGTGCATAAATACATAAGAATACTGTATATGTATGTATCTTGATATTGGAGTCCTTGGTGTTCTCTTAGCTTGGTTTGCTTGCAGATGTAGATGTAGGTACTGATAATGTTACATAATTGATGAGGAAACATCAGCAAGCAAATCATCAAGCTCAGAGAGTGCCAAGCTCTACATAACTAAATATTTTAGAAATTGTTTTAAAACTAGACAGCTCTCAAATGTGTTTTCTTAAGTTTGCCTTAAGGTAGGTTTTTAATTCACAAAAGACAGGTCCACTACAAAGAATTCTCCTAAACACAAATGAATCTTCTATCCTCAGAGAAAATACATCAGCTGGGGTGAGCATCTCTATAATTAACTTCTTGTGAGCTTCTCTACTGCTGATAGAATTGGAGCAAAGGATTCAATTATCTTTAGTTTCACCCAGCACTTTAAGTTCAAAACCGTAGTGAGGATGTATTAAGGGTTAACTCTTTGATCTGAATATTCTCACCTCATAAACATTGTACATATTTTTTATTCATTTTAACATTTAATAGTAAATAGATTTAACAGCAGTTTTCAAACTGCATAGCACATTCATTTTTGAACAGAAATATTAATATTTCAACTTAATGCAAACAAGTTTATTTGTGCCTGGGGACAAATAAAGGCACTTGTTTTCTTAAAAAAAAACAGGCTTCAAAAGCCACAGGGATGTGGTCAGCAATGCAAGACTGGAGTAGACAGGGATAAAATTTCAACCTTTTCAGAAGCAGAATTCAAAGGGCACAAAGGCTATAATCATCTTGCTGCAGGATAATATGAAAAAATGCAATAGAGCATTCCATCACTATTCTTCCTTATGCATTAATACCTTTATAATTTTTGTATTTATTCCCACCATTCCAGCAATTTTTTCCTCTTTTTGAATATGTTCAGATATTAAACATTTCTGAGTTGTCAATATCTTTTCTGTAAGGATACAAAGAACATCATTCTTTCTTTCAAGCATTTGTTCCAATAATGAAGTCTGTAGATTTATTGATCTAAAGGAGAAAAAATATATTAAAATAACTATGAAAAAAGCTCTTTTTTAAATAGCTGGACAATATTGTTTTTCTATAACAAGTTGATAAATAATTCACTCTTTAGTAGCAAAGAGCTAGTATGCCAATCAGAAATATATAAAACTGTGTTGTATCACTACATTTGGATACAAGCTGCCTGTACAAAAAATATACTGTCACAATGATAGTATTGAATTTATGATTCAATTACAAACTAACACCAGATTGTTCAGTATCTTCCCAAATGTTCATTCATATTCAAATGCTCCATATTCTCCCTGACATATCTATTTCAAAACAGATATGAGTATCATTGCATTTATATTCATTCTTGAGAGGCCAATGTGCATACATGAGAACATTCTAATTATCCTACAACACAACCTTATGAGGTAGCTTGGGCTGAAACTGAATGACAGAGGCAAAATGAGTAATTGAGAATAATTATGAACATGACTTTATCCAACTACCTTAGCAGTAATACAAACTAAATCTGGTCATCAACAGCATTTCTAAACTTTCCAGTAAACATATATTAATTCCAGAAACCACAATTTTCATCATCACCACTTTTTACTGCTTTCTTATTTAATTCCAAGTATCTATAAAAACTTTTCAAAACAATTCTTTTTTAAACCTCACAGTTGCCATTTTGTAAAGCTGAACATTTCCCTTTAAAACTTTGTATAATAAAACTATTTATAGATATCATAAATGAATAAAATAAATATGTACCTTTCCTTCACATCTTTCATAAGTTTGTGCAAGTCAACTTCTTGCTTTTTAAGATTTCCAAAAGAGGACAGACTTTCCACAACATCGCTTCCTCCGGTTCCTAAATTAATTCTTCCTACTGAAGTATCAATGCTTCCTCTGATGCAGTCTTCAAACTTGCTTTCATACTTCACAAAGTCAGACTCTACAATAACTAGGAAAAAAGCAACATATCCAAATTACAACTGGAGCTCAACATAAATTATTTTTTTAAAAAAATCAAACACTGATTTAGTCACTGACTTAGTCACTGCTTTTCACTGCTCCCTGTATTTAAAAATGTTTATAATCCAATGAAAAAAAGGAAAGATGGAGAACCCATGGTCCTTCACATGATATTAAAATATATGCCGTTTCTTTGAACCAGGGATTCTTGTTAGTAGAATCTACTGGCAGTTTACCAATGCTGTTGGGTGTCACAAGTTCCCCATCCTTAGAATATATGGATCTGTATACTATAAACCTTATAGTATATATAAGTATATAAATTAGTGAATTCGAAAGGATTTTGGGTCTTAGAAATGCATGCATGCATATGTGACATTTGAAGAAAAATAGCAGTCATTCTAAGTAACAGTTCTTTGAATTCCACCAGAATGTATTTCTCTATCCGCTGTGAAAACAAAATAGTCACAAAATCAAAGTCTTGCCATGCTTTGCCTGTCTGCCTACTTATACATATTCAATCTATCTATTTATACCACCCCATAGTCCACCCCTAGTTCTGATGGACTCTGGACAATACAGTGAATGAAGCACAAAACTAAGGATACAGGAAATAAAACAACTAGATACAAATTTTGCTGGATATTAAAGTCAACCACGCCCAAAAGCACACTGAAATAATAACTTTTAGCCAATGAAAATTTTAAAAATGGGACAAATCATATATTTGAAAGACTGGCATAGAACATACATTTCCTATTCTAAATTTCTTAGGATCTGACATTTGGGATGGGGAAATATGTAATTCTATACTATCAAGTTAATTGTGAATTCTAAGAAGTTACTTTTATATTCATTTTATTCTACAACTTTAAACAACAACAACAAAAATTGGGAAACTAAGATGATGCTAATGAGTGACATTTGTTTGGTGTAATTCCAGTTTCCTATGTTTTTACTATTAAAAGTCAGTTAGGGCAGAGAAACTGGTGGCTACTCAAGGACATATACCATATATTCATGTCTCGAAGCATCATGTCAAAGGCGTTAACACTAAGCCATGCTTATTGGCAAATTAATGGTGCATATGTGCACATATTTTAACTTTTCATGATCTTTTTTATTTTTAAATCTTATTAGCTGCATTGTTTGTTCACCAGAGCAGAAAGACAAGTTACATAGAAAATTAAAAAAAAATTCTGGTGTTCTAAGTTTTTTTCCTGGAATATATCTAACTAATCATTGCAGGACTAATCATTACATTTTCTAGAATGGGAATGGGAAATGATTTGTAGACTATAGATAGTCCTTGACTTATGATCACAACTGAAATAAAAATTATGTTGTTAAACAGGATAGTTGCTAAGTGAATTTTAGCCCATTTTATAACCTTTCTTGCTACAGTTTATTTATTTCAAAAATGTATATGGCTACCTACTTGTTCACAGCGACTCTAGGCAGCTTAAAAACAATAAAAACAAAGTATAACTAAAATAAAAATTCTTTTTAAAAAATCCCCTCACTTCCAGCAAATCATATGTAATTAAGTAAATCACTGCAGCTGTTAATAACAGCTTAACGTCTGTTAAGTGAACCAGGATTCCTCATTGACTTTGCTTGACAGAAGTTCACAAAAGAAGATGACATGACCTCAGAACACTGCAATTGTCTTAAATATGAACCAGTTGCCAAGCATCCAAATTTTGATTACATGATCATGGGGATTCTGCAACTTTTTTACTTTTTCAGTGCCACTGTAACTTCAAATGGTCACTAAAAGAACAGTTGTAAGTTAAGGATGACCTATATTCATGAAATAGCTAATATATTATCGGAGAAAAATAAAAATTCAATATTTTATACATTCCCGCAATTTAAAACACATAGTTTGCAAACCATAATACTGAGTTCTCAGAGAGCCAGAACAAAACTAAAAAAAAATATGTTGTGATTTTAGCAGGGCATGAGAACTTAATCAATAAAATGCTGTTAACAGTAGTCAGAGCAAGATAGAGTGTCAACTCCACTTCAGTAAAAGAATAAGGTATCAATTTAAAGCAAAAAATCTTTGACATCTTTCAAAACAAAATATAATTAAGTTCTTCAATGATCTTGAATTGCAATCCACAAATTTGCTATCCTGAAATAGCAAGTAAAAGTAATTTTCTTTAAGAAAAATTATTTGTCTTTAAATAATTTTAGCAGTTTTTTAAACTAAACTACTAAATGGCTTTTCAGGATATTATTCCTGAAGTTAATTTAAATCTGAGATCATCTATTTCCATCTGATTAAAAGCAATGATTTCCTAAATTGTCACAGGTATTAATTTAGCAATGTTAGAAAAATGTTATCACTAATTACTGCTGTTCAGAATGATCAAAATGCTGCCTGAGTACATAGAGGCATCTGAATGATCAGACTTTAGCACTTATTTTTCTGTAACTGATCCTATTATGTAAGCAAGTCATTTAATAGCACATATCCTATAAAATGATGTAAGTTTTAAATTGCATTATTTTCACCAATCAATGACACTGTAGAGTTTCACAATTTAAATTATTATCTAATAGATCAATCTGAACTATTTGATTGAAAATGGATTTTAAAAACTGCTAGAAAAGCTTCCAAAAGCAAAATTGCAGAAAATCACCCCCAAAACAAAATGACATGTAAAATAATATTGCTATATCTAACTTTTTGAAAAAAATGATGACTATTTCAAAGTTCAACAGTGATAAAGCAGATAATCTGTACAATAATGCACAGGACTTTGCACTTCTTATTTCCTATAACAGTGTAATAACTGTGACTCTACCTGGCTTTATAGGTCCATGCATATCTTGGGCAAGCAGATCATTCAATGACACTGATGAGAGATGATACTTTGGATTTTGCCAGCACCAAGTTTTCTTCTTCTTTGTGACTAAATTCAGGAACTCTACTTTATCTAAGATATTCAGGGATGACACAGATATTAAGTCTCCTCCACAGTCAACCTCTTTCACAAAGGTCTTGGTTGCTTTTGCAAACATCCTAAGGGTGGGAGATATTCAACAAAAATCTGGAGAAACGAAATCAAAATATGAGAAATACAAATAATGTGAGGAAAAATATCCATTTACTAGTTTTGACTTATTACCTCAGCTGGGATTGATATTTCTGTTGCTAAGCAAGGCAGTTGTTAATTCAATTTCACAACCTTTTTTGCATAATTAAGTGAATCACTGTAGTTGTTAAGTGAATCACCTGGTCATTAAGCAAATCCTGCTTGTCCCATTGATTCTGCTTATCAGAAACCATCTGGGGAAGATCACAAGTTATAATCCCAGGATCCCAGTTTGCTGCAATTGTCATAAGTACATATTGGTTGCCAAGTGTCCAAATTCTGGTTATTCATATTTATATGAAATCAATATTCATAATTACCTGTCATAAGTTACCTTTTTCAGTGCTGTTACAACTTCAAAGTTGCTAACATAGTTTTAAAGTAGGACTATAGCTTAAAGTATATAAATAAGATTGATTTGTACTTATAAGATTTGTACCCAGCCATACTTTGCAACATTGTTGACTATTGCTGTAAGAAAACAAAACAACTGTTTTTAACTGAAGTAAGGCAAATATTTTTAAAAATACAATACTGTAACATAAATTTGATTTTATGTAGGAGTTGGTGCCTCTTGGCAAACATGTTTATGCAATTTATGGCAATGAAAAATGTAATTACGCACTTCTTTTGCTTTAAACTTTGATGATTTTTTTCATTTAACAGAATAATACTATTCACTACTCTATAGATTAGAGACTATGCCAACAGCATATGCCAGAGTGGCAGAAATAAAAAGAAAGCAACCATAGCTACACATTGTGTTTGCGTAATAAATGTAGTTATTGTAAGACAGCAAGAAGCCAAAGCAAAGCAACCCTTTTCTGCTTAAATTCAAACTACAATGCTCTGAAGCAGCATTTCTCTGTGCCGACAGGGGAATTTTGGAAGCTTAAGCAGTCTTTAAAAACTGCTGAGATTGAAAAACAGTAAACTAAAATATAAACTTTGGGTGGTTTTAGTTTACTTTCACACTGTTAAGAATTGCATAGGCTACAAAGAAAGAGTATTTTACGCTATTCCTCTCAGTATAATTTGGATCATGGAAGTAATTTAAGAGCAGCAACAGCATCTACCCCTCTTCTAAACTTACAGTCCTGAACAGGAAGATTTTTTTGAGGAAGGAGAAAGAGAGACAGGGACAGTTCAAGTTCAGAGGGCGGGAGAGGCTGAAGAGAGTGAATCTCTCCTTGTCTCAGTCGCCGAGGGAGAAAGGGGGGGGGGGCGGGGGACGCGATCTGCTTGANGGGGACGCGATCTGCTTGATGAGGACAGGAACATCAAGCAGGTGAAGGCCAGACGAACGGGAGACACTAGCTAGAGTTGGTACAACACAAAACATCGTTAGGCTTTTACAAGAGAAAAAATTAGGCTTTACAGGAGGAAAAATTAGCCAAGAAAGGATCGTTTACCCCAGTGCAGGAAAAGGCGGCTTTCACCTAGAATAGCATTTGCAGGTTTCCTTACATTTCTTTCTTTTTACTCACAATTTCCAAGAGTCGACAAGAACTCCACGGCGCAGGACCAGGCACTTCGCAATTGTTCCCGTGCACACGCGATTGTTAGGGCCCGTCGCTCCAGACGGCGGTGCCTTCTCCTGATTCGCTTGCCGAATTCGCGCTTGCTTTCTTTTTTATTCGCTCGTGACTGGCGGGAAGGAAGTGTGCGTCCAGCACGGGGCGTGTCTAGATGCTGCCTCTCCCAGCGCCGTAACTAATAAGAACTGATGGACTCGCCCACGAGGCAAGCAGAGTGATGTAACGGTGAATGAGATGCAACGGAGCCTGCATGCATTTGAAAGGTGACTAATTAGACGTCGTTTTATTTATTTTCTTGCGTAATAATAGTTTTTGTATTTACATGTGCACGCCTGCTTAAGAGGTTACTTAAAGTGCATTTCTGTTTAAGCAACTTGAAAAATACTAGGTCTGGATGTCCATATTTCCACTGATAAAAAATACATAAAGAACCAAAGATGTGGGAGGGATCATGGGGGACAATGTAGTGCATCTCTTCCGTGCACCCCATGCACTTTTGTTTATAATCCATAGTTGAGCAAATACTATCAAGACCAGCCAAAATGTCATAAGCTTTTAACTTTCCAGAATTTAATCAGGTAAGGTGCTATGACAATAGAATAAAACTAAGTCTAAAAATCAGTACAAATGTGAATATAAAAAGCTGTTTAGATTTAATCTGAAAGAATGTAAGGCTACCAGACGTGGGCAAAAAAAAATTACACAACTAGATGATGACAAAAATTTTTGAAGCACTAATGAATTAGTCACCACCACATATGGCAGGTGATTTATTATATATAACATCAAGAAACCAAAAAGCTGGTTGATCTTCCTTTTTTTGTTATACACAGAAGTGGCAGCCTAAATTCTGAAGATTGCAAACCAACCTGGAACAGATTTACCTCTTGTTTTGAGTGCAGTTAATCATTTTTGCCTAAACATTGCATTCTTTATGTTAGCAAGTCATGACACAAATTTTGATACTGGATCAGGCCAGGCCCTCTTTAATTAGTAACTGGATGGGTTAAAAAGTAAGAAATCCAACAACCCTAAAATACCATGTTTCATGATAAAGTAAAAATCATATTTGTATAAATATTCTTCTGGGAATAGATTGTAATATTCATCAATTTAGTAAAATCACATGATTTTAATTTCAAGGACATACTATTCAAGCCATACTATTCATACTCTTCATTTTGCAATACTGAGGCACAAAATGCCTCACTTTACCCTTGGTCATATTGAAATACAAATTGTGTGGTATTATTATCTTTGTATGTCACGACAAGCAAATCTCATATAAAGAAAAAACTAAAAAGCTATAAAATGATAACTCAGACATAAAATAACTCAAAAATAAAAAGATTGCCCAATCTCACTCAAATGGCCTGTAAAATATTTGTTCTCAGCATGCTTCTAAATGATTTTGAGCAGAGGATAACCCACTGTAGTCACACTGCCTGGGTCTTTAATTTTTGAGTTATTTTGTCATCTATTTTATCTGTGCTATGGATCTTGCACTGATAATCAGTTTTTTTCAGGTATAATTTAAAGTGCTGGTTTGACCTACAAAGCCCTTTACGGCATTGTTCATGGGTACCAACAATACTGATTGTTCCATCCAGAACTGGCCTGATCTAAAAAGAAACTGCTAATGCCCTGTCCTGGAAAGAAAAGGGAACAGGAGCCATGAGGCAAATCTTGACAACAGCAGCACTAATTATTTGGGGCATCTTCCATTTGGAGGGCAAGTTGATAGCATAGGTACAATGTGCTCCTAATCAAGGGGCCTGGGTAGCATTTGGGGTTTTGCATTTCTAAATTAACTGCAGTTTCTGAATGGGCATGTGAGATATAAGATCCTAATAAATATATAGTCACAATACGAAGACAAGTCTGGTGCACAATTTAAAATTTTTATTGAAGAAAAACAAAGCGGTTGCAAGCGTGGCTTCCAAGACCCTTCCCAATTTGATTGAGTACAAGGAGAGCAAAATTCCATATTCAAACAATATATTTATACCCCTGCAGAAAGCATGTTACGTCTTAAGAGGCTCTCCCCACTCCTCCTTATTTTCTTACAGATGAGCTAAAGTTAACTATAAGCTTAAGGGTCAACGTGACTTTACTTTCTATGCATCAGGTGTCTTGTTTCATTTCTGGCTTTGCCAGAAGATGTCCCTTATCTTTATTTACTTGTTGCCTAGCCAGGCAGATCTTCCTGTTTTCCAAGAAGATTGTAACAATTCATTATGTACTTTTTAACTGAACACATTTTTGGGATTTAGGGTAGGGGTTTAATATGCAACAGAAAGAATAAAGAGAAATCTTCTAACTTAATCATGCATAAACTACATAAACTACTATTATAAAAAGAGTAACTTATTATACTTTTCTCTCAGACATGAGTCATTGTACCATAGTAAGATTTTTTTTTTTTGTCCCATGTAAAGCTGCAAATGCCAAAGTTGCATTTCCATACTTTACTGAATGAAATAAAATCCTGGGTAAGGTTATATGGATGTATGTCATAGTTCTAAACATCAGCAGGTTCGGTAATCCAGTTTGTAATCAATTTAAAATATTGACTCAAATTATGGCAGATTAAAATATATTTATTTGTCATATAGATACAAATATTTTAATACATTCAATAAAATTTAAAATTTCAAACATAAATATTCTCCAGTGTTTATATTACATTTATACTGGATTTCTGCTACTCAGATTCCCCCTGAAAAAAAAAAACAAGACAAACTTTTAAAATGCACACTAAGCCCTAACATACATACTACAATTTTCACCAAAAACTAACCAAAACATTCCAAACTTAAAGCAATTGATATGCTATTGTTTTTAAAACTGAGGTAAATGAAGTCAACATCCCACATTTCTAAATTACATGAAATAAGAGTATGCAGAATCCAACATTTTTTGAAATGTACATATAGGTCCTTGACTTAAAACAATTCATTTATTGACTATTCAAAATTATAACAGTACTGAAAAAAAAGACATATGACCATTTTTCACTTATAACTGTTGCAGAATCCCCTGATGATGTAATAAAAATTCAGATACATATTTATGACAGTTACAGTGTCTTGGGATCATGGGAACAAACCTTTTACAACCTTCTCACAAGCAAATTCAATGGGGAAGCCACATTCATTTAATAACTGTGTTACTAACTTAACAAATTTAATAATTCACTTAACAATTGTGACAAGAAAGGTCATAAAATTTAACAAATGTTTCACTTAACAACAGAAATTTTTGGCTCAATTGTGGACTTAAGTCAAGGACTACCTGTACTTTTATATAAAAAAAAATACCTATTTGCTTACCTGACTGTAGTCTTCAACAATATAACTAAATTGGTTGGGGAGGAATAATAATTCAATTTCATTGTCTAAGATGTAAACTATAATTTTATTTAGAACCTTTAGCTATAAATCTACTTGACAATTCTCACTAAGCACGATATGATTGTTTTGATGTGTAATCAAGTCAGGGCAAAGTTTGAACATTTAGTTGATTTTGATTGTTTTGATTGTAATCAAGTTAGAGCAAAGTTTGAGCATTTAGTTGATTTTGATTTAAATCTTATCAACTTCTACACCACACATTTTTAGTAATGTTGTCTTTTTAAATGGAATGTCTTCAGCTAACCTGTGCCAATGGATGTTTGTTCAAGGCATTGAGCCTAGTGTAACATAAACCATGGATAAGAAATTTACCTATGGGTGCTGTAACTGCTGTCTTGTAGTTGTTCAGATAGCATGACAAGATAAAGGGAGCTATGGATAGCCATTCCTGTCAACCACTATTATTCCCAACTTGTGACTATGTGGATAACTTTCTGGTTTTCTTTTTCCAAATTGGAAGAAAATTTCATATTGATCTAATTGGTCACAATTACTGTTTGTGAGAGAAATCTGATCATCTCAAGATCCTTAAAGCTTCTGCATTAATACCTATTACATATTGTGGCTGGAACACTCTCTTTTTATAACTCTTTTGGTTTTCTTTTGGCTATACACAAATCATTCACTAAAATTAATCAAAATTTAAATTTTTAATTACTAAATTAAGAGTTTGAATGTCATGATAGGTAGATTGGATGAACCATATTAATGGATAACAAATAAATTAAAGGGAAGTGAAAAAAATGAACATCCTCAATCCAGTTTTATCTCTTGTGCCTTTCCAATTTCATTAATTTGCAGAATCCAGAAGGTCATATTATACTTTGTATTTGTCATGCATCCTTTTAAATAAAAATATTTCTTAATACCTTAAATCATATTCTTCAGTTTGAGTTTCAATTGTTCTGCAGAGTGGAATGAAAACTTAGTTATTTCTGACTACAACTATTAGCCATTTATCTCATGATCAGAACACAGTATGAAACTATCATCTATACTCTGAGCTACATATTTAGACTGCAACAATCTGTATAACCATTATATGGAAGCAAAAAGATACAGAAAATTATTGCTGCTGTCTTGTACCATACTTGTTTACATTTATGCAGTCCAGATTTGCTAGGCTTACTATGCATCCTAATCTTATTTAGGAATGGGTGGCAAGGAAACAAGACCCTGCCACACAATTATTGTATTGTGCAAAGTCACATGTGTAGTGCACATTCAATATGATAATGGCTTTCAATATGATATTGGAGTTTAATTATATGTGCATAACATCCATAGGAAATAATAAAAGCAATACTATTTAACTCCCTTCTCCATCTCTATATTTACATAGAGAAAAAAAACTATATAAAGTAACAGGAGGCAACTGCCATCAGAAATCAAGCACAATTGCTTCCAAAGAAAACTTTCTGTGCGTGTGTTTAAATTAATGAATGGTAACTCATTGTTAAAATTGGCATATTAGAAATAACTAAGTGAAATAGTTTATACTCATAAACTAAAGCAAATGGTTATATAAATGAAAAAGGGATGCTAGCAAACTTTAATGATTACACAGCACAGCTTTATGTGTATGGGTTTTTCTACAATGTGAAATTTACTTGCCATGAGTTTGAATACTGTTTAGACAGAAGCAGATAATTTACAATTTTTAAAGAATACATTTTAGTGAAAGTAATCATTTGCAACTCTTCAAGCATTTTTAACATACTAAAATCAATTTTATTTGATAAAAAATTAGCGAAGATACTTCAATTGGACACAAAAGTGTTTTTGTTGAAATACTGTATCATCTCTCTATGGTATACACATATCAAATTTAATTTCTCTAGGACTTTTTTTTAAAGAAACATCAATGTTTTTAACCTAAAAGCAATTTCAAAGCAAAATATATTGGATAGTTGTCACTACCTCTTTTCCAGTTCATCTGTTTGAGTGCTGTGGGTTTTGAAATGGAAACATATCATTTTAGAAGAAAGAGATATTGACTGATATACATACCTTTTATTAAATGCATAATCCCAAAAGATATTTAACACAATTTTTAAAGTTGTATTCATACTTTTAAATAAACCAAATGAAATGCAACAATTTCTGGTCTAGTGTGTTAACTATAAACTAATCTACTACAGACTACCTGCAGAAAAACCACACATCCTATTAAGACAATCATTCATGAGAATGGATGTAAGGATATAAGAATTTAAGATCAAGTGCATCCTGAAGTTTGAAATGATAAATACATAAAAATTGTAGCATGAATCTTAAATAGGTATAAAAGAGTTTTTAAAATTTGAAAACTTGGACTTTCGGACTCCAAATTGGAAGTTACTGACTGATCCAAGCAAAAGTGGTCCCACCCACCTTTTGTCACTGTTGCCACTATAGCTATTGAACCCAAAAACAGTGGGTGCCAGCCATCAAATATTTGCCTAGCCCTGCTACAGGTACTATGAATACACATTTAAATGGAAATACCTACAATTTTATAAATATATCTAGTTAATTACCTTGAATAATTCTCTTCATGTGAAACAGAACAAAACCTATCCCTTACCTGACATGCTTCTTTGGTTCACTTAATATTCTTTTTGCTGTAAAATTAAAATTGATATCACATTCATTTATATTTGATTTTAAAAATATATTTATTCTTTGTTTAACTAATCACTTTAACAGAAAATATTTTATATATTCAGCATTCA
This sequence comes from Laticauda laticaudata, assembly GCA_004320025.1. Lineage (NCBI taxonomy): Eukaryota > Metazoa > Chordata > Lepidosauria > Squamata > Elapidae > Laticauda > Laticauda laticaudata. Next base: position 80,146 of record BHFT01064112.1, read on the forward strand.
GGCAGAGTATTCTAACATTAGAAAATAGAATTTCAAAGAAGTTTATGGAATTACTGTATTTTTCACACTATTAAGATGTCCCTGACAATAAGATGCACCTCAGTTTAGAGGAGGAAAACAAGAAAAAAATATCAGGTGGAGCCTGAGAGGACCAAGATAGGTCTCCTCTTATGTGCCAGCTCTACCTATTGACTCCTGCACTGCGGAAAAGAGACAGATGAGGCGGGCAATGACAACACAAAAGAGGCGGGGTTCAACACTGTAAAAGGACCCTGCCGCCCCAGCCCAGCTGTTATTCACCAAAGGACCAGCACCGAAACACAGACATTTCTGCCCTCTTTTGGGGAGAAAAGTGCATCTTATGGAGTGAAAAATACGGTAATATATCAAATAATGTTTAACTTTGGATAATATACTGTTGCTATTCAAAGTTATGACATACTAACTGACAAGAAACAATTGGCTCATTATGACATACAAACTGTCAAGAAACAAGTGGCTTTAAAAAATTGAATCTACTGATATCTAAATATTAGTAACATACCTTGGCCACTGAGAAGTTCAGCCTCTTCATACTGAAAGGAGAAACACAATGTAACTTTCATTTAATTATACAAAACCAAAAGTCTTCAGTTCAAAAGCTATGATATTGTTTAAATGTAAAGGTTTGCCTTTGAATCAATATTCTTCTGGTGATATATATCTGGGCTGCAAAGAAATCTAAAAGAACTAAAACTTGCTAATAAAAGAGTATTGATATCTGGATTTGCATATCTACACTGAGGCATCATGTGTTATTTAAATAGCACTTAGGGTTGTCAAAAATCTGGACAACTTCTAGAAGAAAGCAAAGTTGCCATACAATGCATATCCAAATTTGTGCATCCCAGATCTGGCAATCCTAGACTTTGTGGTTTGTAAATAATGTAAATAATTGTGTGTTGAATAAGATCTGCCACTTGCCATTGTAGAACAAATCATTGTTAAGATAGTTGAACTTAGAATGTAAATTGGATGGAGTCTTCTTCAATTTGTCGAACAACTAAAGCTACTCCTAATTAAGAACCTGTATATGATTTTATAATTTTCAAAAAATTCAAACTGCATTGTCACTTGGTACAACATGGAACCCCAATCTATTGACATTATCTAAGTGACCCCAATCTAAGTGACATTAATAATTGTTTCTAAAACAAAATCAACTTACCCAGAAATTGGTAACATTCAAATAATTTGATATTTCACCAGAAAGTCTTTCAATTTCACTTTGAAAACAAAGCAGAATATAAATTCACATAGATACGTTTAAATTGAAAGCTACTACCATGTCAGTAATCTGCAAAGCATAATAAACTTAAATGGCATCCAGTGTCTCTTTGTAGGCTAACATTGCCTATCATTTTTATTAAAACACTTTTTATTCCATTCTTAGTAAGAAAAGAGAACCTTATAGGTTAGTAATGAAATTTAATTGATAAAAATAGAGTCCTAACTTTAAAATATATATTTTAAATAATTAAAAGATCTAGGTATACTTTAGCTGAGCATTAACTAAATTAATAATTTATTAGCAAGGCAAACAAAAATAATGGAGAAACTGTGCAATTACACAAGTATCATGAGATGAATTACAAATACAGGTGGCCCTCAACTTACAACTATGATTGAGCCCAAAATTTCCATTGCTAAGAAAACTGTTAACTAAGTTTTGTCCCATTTTACAATCTTTCTTGCTACGGTTTTTAAGTGAATCACTATAATTGCTAAGTCAATAACACTTGTGGTTAAGTGAATCTGGCTACCTCATGATTTTGCTTATCAATGGGTTGTAAAAGGTACTGCAATCATCATAAATATATGTCAGTTTCCAAGAGTCCAAATTTTGATCACGTGACCCTGGAGATTCAGCAGTGGTCATAAGTGTCATAAATCATTTTTCATGGCTGTTGTGTAACTTCAAATGATCACTAAACAAAAGGATGTAAATTGAGGACTCCCTGTATTGCAGAAGTACTACAAAAGGAATTGTATCATCCATGTCACTTAATCACAAATATAGTTGAGGAATGAAAGTGCCAGTGGCAAGACAAGGATATGTAATATTAGAATTATTTTTTTAATTCTTAATTCTTGAATTAAACTAGCAGACCACCTAACATTTGTATTATATTATTAAAATGGAAATATTAATCCAAATATTCAAATTAACCAAGCTAAAAAAATATAATGATGCTTAAAAGTTTGTTTAAATCTGACCTATAAAATAGTAGGTTATAAATGAATCCTGAGCTAGAGAATCCAAATAAACAAACGAGTAAAAAATATAGTTTTTCTTGCTTACTTGAATCAATTTACTATTTCATCCCCTGGATTTCCTATGAAAATCAGGAGGCTCTCATGCTTTGTGGACAGAAACCATCCATAAAGATATAATCTGATATAAGGCTGTTTGTCACCCACTGATTTTAGGAAGCAACTAAAGCCTTAATTAAACTGCATCAGAGACTCAGGAACAACTGCCAGCTTCCTCCCCATTGCCTAAACATGCATAACCACATCATATCTTCACTTCACACTCCTTTTACCAAAGAAGCTGGAGGAATATACTACATTTCCGGTCTTCCAAAACCTAATGAATTAGGGATCACCAAAACCAACCTTACGCCTCTAATCCAGGAGAACAGGCTTTAGTTACCATTAGTCTCTTATACCATCTGCTAAATCCAATCTAAGATTCAAATGTTTGTTCTCTTCTAACTAAAGTCCAAATGTTCAGATATCATAGATGAAAAAAATATCTGTATGACTCTTACGTCTGAGTTTGGCTGTCACATGTAGAAGAGAAGATGGCTGTGCTCAACAAGGCAAGCCATAGAACTAGTCAGGCATTGCTTATATGTAACGGTATTGACAAAGACCTTGAGAAATGGGAAAGAGATGCTGCCTAGGTAACAGTCAGATAAGAGAAGGTATTGCTTGTAGCTTCATAATGAGTGAAGAAAAAGACTGATACCTTCCCAACTTCTCGGGCTATAAAGGAAATGGCAGAAGATTTGTACATACAGTAGATTGATGTCAGCCTTCCCTTGTATATCAGATAGAAATCAGACCAGAAGAGGTAATTCTATGAGGGCTATCCACAAAATAGATTACGTTTTGTGATAGAAAAAAAACAAAGTGTAGGAAAAAAAATTTATTTTATACACTTGAAAGTGACACTTAAATACTATTTTTCAACATATTCACCGAATAAATTGAGGCACTTATCATAGCGGTGAACAAGCTTTGTAATTCCATTGTCATAAAATTCAGCCGCCTGAGATTTGAGCCAGTCAGTCACGCCCGTCCGCAATTCCGCCGTCGTCGGTCAAAGCGCTGTGTTCCAAGCCCAGGTCTTTATTCTCGAAAACAAGTGGTTGTTGCTTGGTGCAAGATCGGGGCTGTAGGGCAGATGAGGAAAAATCTCCCACTTGAAAGCATTCAGGACTTCTCGAGTGCGATTTGCTGTGCGTGGTCAGGCATTGTCATGCAAAAACAATATTTTTGAGCTCAACTTTCCTTTACACTTGTTCTGAATTGCTTTTCTTAGTTTTTGCAACATTTCACAATACCTCACAGAGTTTATTGTTGTATCATGTTCCAGAAAATCATAAAGAAAGCACACTTTGGCTTATCCCAAAAAACAGTCGCCGTAATCTTCCTTTGCAGAGAACGTTTGGCAAACATTTTCTTGGCTTTTGGGCGGGATTTGTGTGCCCCACTCCATAGACTGCAATTTGGTCTCGCTGTCTCACATGTTTGACCCAGTTCTCGTCTCCAGTTATGATTCGATTAAAAAATGAATCTCCATCTTTGTCGTAAGAGTACAGAAATGTCAATGATACGGCCATACGCTGACTCTTTTGGTTTTTCTGTCAGGATTTTTGGCACCATCTTGCACAAAAATTTGTGGTAGCCCGCAGCTTTTTTGTGTAACCAATTTCATGCAACAAACTCTGTGAAATTTGTGGAAAACTAAGCGAAAGTTCCGTTACTGCGAAACAGGCGGTTTTCACTAATCTTGTCATCGACTTTCACAACCAGTTCATCAGTCACAATTGTCAGACTCCGTTGTTCATCATGAAACGTTAGTTTGTCACATTTTTAAACTTAATGCACCATTGGTGCACTCCACCTTCAGTGATGATGTTGTCCCCCGTACACTTCACACAGTTGCTGAAAAATTTCATTCGGTTTATGTTTTTTTGCCAACAAAAACCTTATCACTGCTTGCACCTCACATCTCGCGGGATTTTCAATTGCAGCACACAATTCAAACATTTGCTGTGAATAATGGGCAATGATATGAACCTCCCACTAGCATGACTAGATGCAGACTAAGTGGCGGACGCACAGACCAAAGATGGCCACGCTAGCTCCGCCCCTTCTTGCTACAGATGAAAATGTAATCTATTTTGTGGATAGCCCTCGTATATTATTGTGTGGCTACATTAACAGAATTTTGCAAGTTTGAAAGTACAATTTTTCCATCATTTCTTTTAAAACTTGATAAACTGGGAGGGTTCCTTCTGAGCCTCTTCCTCTGTCCATTATGCAGCTGTGATCTGTGTCCTCTCTTATCTGATCTTTCCATAGGCATCATCTCTTTGTCCCGCTTCTCAAGGCTTTCATCATTATAAATACAGATACCTACTAGCTGCTCAACTGTTACTTGGATATCTGTTCTGTCCATTTTGAATATCAAGGTTTGCCTTCCCTTGGTCAGTGACACTGGGAGATCAGCCTCTGTTGATTGCACTGTTTCTGCCACCTGCCAATTAGCAGCTGATTAGTGGGGTTTACAGGCTGACACCAAGCACTACTACTACACAGTTGAATGGTGATGTTGCTGCTGCCAGCTTTCCAAACAAGTTATTTGGATATGTTATGCCCACTCGTTCTCAACCTTTTACAGGCTACCAAGTGCATCTTCCTGCTCATTCACCCATGAGATTACAATAGAAGCTTTCCTCTCACTATCTTCTGCTGCTACTGTGAACCTCCATATGCACACATACATGCATATGCACATGCACGTGCGTGCGCACACACACACACACAATAAAAATAAATATGTAAAAAAGTACTTTGGTATGTTGGAAATCTTTCAACAAACATATTAAAAATGTCATTAACATATAATAACTTACTTCTCATATTCTTCTTTCTTCAGGGCCCAGTCTGAGAAAAAAAAATGCTTTTGAAAAAGTAACTTTGCTCCCAGATGTGAGTAATAGTTTGAGCCGGGGGTGGGGGTGGGGGTGGACTGTCCACATTCTACAGGCCATCTATGATTTTATACATTTCAATAATGTATCCCCTTAATAGGCCTTTTCACAGATGAATGGAAATTATTTGAACATATGTGCTAAGCTTTAGAAAGAAACAATATAAAGTTCTCCATGATAAAGCATGGTAAATCTAAATATATTTTTCATAGCTTAAGGTTATATTTGGGCAGTGTCAGACTGCAAAGGCTAAAATGAATTTCATTCATGAACTAGGAGATAAGTATATCATTTGGACATAGCAGAAAAAAATGATAAGACATACTCATATTATAGTTAGGTGCAAGCAGAAAAATGCTCCAGGTTTGTAGCTGGATAGAAAATGACTTGAGGGCATCACATAATCTTGGCCCTTCTGGACCTGCATTTCATCATCATACTTCTCCAAAATGACAACCTCTTCATAGATTTTGTTTGTTCATACATACCTTTTGTCTTGTAACGCAGCCTTGAGTTCTAATTTTAAAAAGAATATCAATCACATTAGGTTTTATGACAAACTACATTCTGAATACATTGACAACATTGCTATTACTATGAGGATCTATGATTTCATTTCAAAGTCTGCAATAGAGGGAAGCTAAATGTGTTATTAGTGCTATGCAGATTCAAATGGAGAAAAGGTGATTTGTGAGGCATATGATGATAATCACATAGCACAGTGGTGGCAAACCTATGGCACATGTGCCAAAGGTGGCATGCCGAACCGTTCTGTAGACATGCACGCCGTTGCCACAGCTCAGCTCTACTGAATTTCTCTATGGTGTTTTTCTCCGTCGTTTGCAGGAAAACAGAAGTTTCCCTGCAAATGATGAAACAGAAACTCATGAAAGACAAAGTTCTCACCTCTTGCAGAGCTGTTGGTTGTAGTAACTGTGTGGTGTTGGTATGCCCTGCCTCCCACTGGCCAGCTGGTCTTCGGGTGTCTGCCATGCATGTGCGGGTGCCTGTGCATGTGCCCGTGTGCCAGCACACCTTGCAGTTTGGGCACTCAGTGCCTAAAAGGTTTGCCATCATTGACATAGCAGTTGACAATTCCTCCTTAAATTAAACATATCCTTTTTTTGGAATATTATGTCATGAGATCAGATAAAGTTGTAGTTTTTTTAAAAAAATACTCTAAATCACATTTTCTCTTTTTAATCTGTATGTCTTTACAGCCATATCAGCTTATGGCCTTTTTATAATAATATATCTGGCTGGAATCGGATAATAGAAAAATGTAACTCAACCAAGATCTTATTCATGCCAAGTTTTATATTTACAACATTTACATGTTGTACACTCTTTGTCATGTGGTAATATATATCAAGATATGTCCATGTGTAGCATAAGTATTTATGTCAATTTCTGATTAAAATATGTATTTCTGTTAACCTATCCTTTCTACAAGGATTCTCTGTAGATTCAGTCCCTGGTCATCTTACAGCTGAACTATTGTACTGTGCTCTATATGGGGCTATCCTTGAATAGCATTCGGAAACTACCACTGGAACAGATTATGGCAACATGGGCAGTTTTGAGGACCCATAGAAAAACCTGTAACACCACTGTTTTTTTTAGCTGTATTGGTTAACAGTCTCATTCTGGGTGCAATTCAAGGTGTTGTTGATAAAGCCCTTCATGACATGGGTCCAGGTTACTAGAGAGACCATCTCATCCCACTGGGATTGGCCCATCCCATCTGTACTGGCAGAAGAGGTGTGTTGTGGGTTCCATCAGCCTAAATATTCCACTGGAAGCAGAGGAGGAAAGCCTTCTCTGCTGTTGCTCCTGCCCTCTAGAACATCTTGCTCCTCAATGTGAGCTTGTCCCCAATCTTCCTATCTTTTCATAAGAGCCTAAAGATTTGGCTCTACCAGTTGACTTGGCACCCTAATAGTGGGAACACCACAGTCAAGATGGTTAATTGAGTAACAACCGATCCCATCCCACCACCCATTCTGTTCCTCCCTCCCCATGTGTCTTTGGGCTTTAACATTTTAATTATTTATATTTTAACTATACATTTATAGTCAAATATCTTTATGACCTAAGCCACTCATAGTTATCCTATGGTAAGATGGACAACCAATAAATTGTATAAATGAATGAATGAATGAATACATAAATAAATAAATAATACGGTACTTTTATGATAAAACTTAAAGTTAATTAAAGGACTTTCTTAGACTGACTTCCTCAATTTTGTTTTGTAAGCATGCATTTCTCTTTTTCCTTCCTAAGAAAATTTATTTATATTCATGGATACCAATATTCATTGTTTTTGTGACAAATGAAGTAAATCTACCTTGCACGGTTAGAGTGAATGGATATTACATACTGCTTTGCATTTCAAAAACAGTACATGGGACTTCCTTCCTTCCTTTTTAATTATATTTCTGGAGAGAGCTGCAAGAATGGCTGAGGTATTAGAATATGAAAATGAGGCCAAATGAATAACAACAGCAGGGGTGGGCAATTAGTACATCTGAATTACTTTGTAACTTTTTGCTCTCAGGCTCAATTTTGAAGTGGAGAAAAATAAAAGATTCAGTGCACTTCATAAAAAACAAATAAAAATTCCAATATCTATGTTAGTCCAAAGTCTGATGCCCATTTTAATTATCCTCATCCTACTTACTTCTATCTAGTCCATGCTCCCTCTTCAAACTTATATGTAATATCTGGTCTTGGAAGATTTTTCAGCCCAACCTTATTAAGTTCAGACAAGGTTCATTATATGCATGCAGCGTGTTCCAATTACATTTACAGAAATTCCACAAATGATCCACTAGGAGGACCAAGCATTTCTCCCATTCTATTTTTTCCATAAGCTCATAGAATTTTAGATGGTCATTTTATTTCTAAGCCGTCTCTGCTACTCTATTCCATCTTTAAAGTTTGGGGCATAAAATTAGTAGATTTCCCATAAAACCCTTCCTAAATTCTTAAGGAGAAACTGGAATTAATGCAAATGTTTAAAATAATCATTAGATCATATGAATAATATGCATTAGAATTAATCTGAAACTGAATGTATGATCATTAGATCAAATCATTCCATTAGATAAGGTGAATTTCTCATTGAAACAATAGCCATTATATTGAATCCTAAAACACAGAATAAGGCTGTAAGTAGATCATGCATTTAAATAAATTGTCAAATGGATACCGCATTTTTTAGCTTCCTATTTTCTGTTCTTAGAGCATCAATCTCCTGTACCTAAACAAAGACACACACAAAAGTCTAATTATTTTTGCTATATAAGTAACATATTATAAAGCAAAGCTTAATTATTGAGATTGCAAAAAGGCTATGATAGAATATTTTAGACATCTACTTGGATGGAATAGAAGCACTAATATGGTAGCTTGCAAATACATCTTTAAATTAGAGATTTCAGTTTGCAAGGAATAGCATAGACACACTTAGATTAAAAGTGGACTATGTAGCATGCTGAAAGAAATGTGCCAAACTGACTGCTACTATTCTTAATAGAAAATGCTGCATGTGGCACAGATATGACTAAAGATGATAACTTACAAGTTTCTCTATTTTATCCCAAAATCATTATGTAAGCGTCTCAATTGATCAAAGTCAAGATGGGTATTGGAGTTCAATCTCTACAAGGCCCTTTTGATGACACATGGCATACACAATAATGACTTACAATGTAAAAAGAATGAATGTGAATTAACAAATGGAATGAACAAAGAAAAAAATTGTGTGGGTACAAATGGGAAAGACATAATGCGTAAAATTGCAAATAAATATATGAAAAAAAGGATATATTTGAAAAAAGCAAGAGAAGACCAAGAAGGTGGAAGATACTGATGAGATTCCCAATTGGGAGGGAGGAAATGAACAAAAGGCCGTGTTTGAAGCACTAGATAAATGTCGTAGAAGTTAAGATGGTTTCCAAAGTTATAAATAGCAGTAGTGTGAATGATGTTGGTATAAATTAGTTTTAATTAGTTATCTTTTTCTTATGTTATGACTTCTTAGCTTACCATTTCTTAGTATTTTTCAGTATGCTACTTAATCTTGATTACCCCAAAAGAGAATTTCACATTATGTCTATTTACATTACTGTAATTACTGTATAGGTCTGATTTATATACATATTCTTTCTGGAATTTCAGTTTCTTCTTTGAAATCTATTGCTAAAGGTGTTTATGATAGGTAAATATATATGAAGGAAAGTCTTTTGAATTTGACTATTTTACTACAGTCTGATGAACCTTATCTTGTTTTTTTTTAGTACATTGTTTAATTTGTGACTGTTAGTATATTTTAAACAAAGGTTCAGATTTACTCTGATTTAACTATATATTTTACTTCACGTATATCTCAACATCATCAAGAAGTTTGCTTTCAAATGCAGAAGCAATAAGAACATATGCAGAACAAAAAAATCAAATTCAGTTTCTGTTGCCACAGATTACTTTCTTGGGCATAATTTTATACACATGGTTGTATAATGGGCACATTTCCTATTAAGTAATATGAGCAGGGTAAGTTACAGGCAGAACAAGCTATGAAGGGTGAAGTAAATTAATTTTAACTGTTGTTTTCAAATTCTTTGAAATAATGTTCCTCCTATGCAAAATGAAAAATCCCCATGGGAGTGAGGATTTATTTTAAAAAGCCCAATAACATGCAGCCCACAGTTCTAATATTACTTTCAAATTGAAATTTTTTATTGTGGCAAAATTAAAGGTACAATTCGAGTGATTATATTAACTATATTTAAGTGGAAATGAAATATAGTTTTTATATAGATCTAATCCATTAGGTTTTTTTTAGAATTCCTGGTATATAGGATAAAATTATAGGTGGTTTTGGGATTGAAAATGTTTTATAATCTTGTTTTACATAGTGATCTTCCTTTGTTTAAAATATTTCTATTTCCTTGAACTTCACAATAAAAATTTTGTTTTATGGGTTACTTACAGACTGACTGCTGTCCAGAAAGGTGCAGATTTCATGTACAAGCCTCTTTCTCTGATCTTTGTTTTTTCTTGAAATACAAAAATGCTATTTTTTAGACTGAACCTTAATTTATAGTCAATAGATTCTTTTAAGTCTCAGCAATCTTTCAAGAAAATAAATGGATGCTTACAAAATCTGCAGATAAGTTTCACTTTTCATCAGCAACTTCTCACCATTTTCTATGAAATAATATTTATGGATATTAAACACCTCTCACAATTAGACTTGTGCCATCACTATTTGCTGACATTGACTTGAATTTATCACTGTTGCATCTCTTTTTCATAATGCTTAATATAACAGCCACTCAGATATAATAATTGTTTTTAAAACAAAAATTAGAATAGAAATGTAATAATCTGGAATTATATGTGAGAATATTTGCAAAATTCTAATTTTTCTTACAAATTATTGCAACATGTTAATGACTGGCAGGAAAAATCTATTAAGATTGAAGTTTAAAACATGACAAATTTGAAAAGGGGAAGATCCACTATTTTTCAATGCTTCTCATAGAATAAATACATTATGTAGATAATTTAGTTTGTTGACTTATTATTTCTATTATTGAACTTGTTTTTTCTCAAAAGAAATGGTATGTATGGGGGATTCAGGCACAAGTTCTATTGGATCAGCCAGCAGTTGATGTTACATTTGTTGGTTTGAAAAATTGACATTTCAGCATTGTTTATAAGCAAAAACATCATCCAAATACTAAATCTGATGCACAGAGTATTTTCGAACAGAATGTTAACTGTCAGTATTGTATGCATAGTTTACTGTCACAATCTCAAACCTAATTAACCTACTGGTATGAAACAATGCCTATTTCTGGCAAGATAACATGTACCCTGTAGTAAATCCCTCTAAAATTCCAATGTAGCAGAGCTAAATTAGGAAAGTTTACCAGTTATTTGCTACTTGTGTTACTTATTGTACTCAGCAGGTAAGATTTAAATATGTGTTAGAAGGTTTCCTCACCATGTTTCTCAAGTAATGGCATTTTTAAAGCAAAACCTGCAACAAGAATAAAATTAGAATGATTTATCCTTTATTTTATTACTTGTCTTCCATTGGTCAAACTTAATGGAGAGGTCAAGCCAAAGCATCCCAAAGGCTCCAAAGCTTCACAACCCAATCTAAATAATCATTTATTCCCCTCCAGATACAAGGGGAGAATGCCCCAGATGCAAAAGTGGAATAGCAGCCATGTAAAATATAGCAGATTGGAAACTGACAACTTGACAAAGATAGCAGGAAAGAAATAGCAATTTCCTTCTGCTACCATTTATATACACTGTTCATACAAAGTGAACTATTGAGGTATTGGCAATTTCCATTATTTTGTTTTGCATTGTTCCTGGTTGTTAAATAATAATGAGAACAATTTATCAATGGAATGGCTTGCTTCCAGAAGTTGCCGATGCTCCATCATTGAAGATTTTTAAGAGACTGGACAGCCTAGTACAGGGCCTCCTGTTTGAACAAAGAGGTGGGTTAGAAGATCTCCAGGTACTTCCCAACTATTATTCCATGTACTAAAATGTTATTAATGATTAGTAAGCTGGGAATCTAGTGGTGTATAAATGATATAAATTATTATTAATAATATTTTCCTCCAATTTGTCGTCATTATTGTGAATAACATCCTGGATACTGAGTGCATTTCCCAATGGAAATGGAACAACAATTATAAAGCAAAATTTCATTCATGCTGAGCTTGATTCCTATAGCTTCTATGGACATCTACTCAGTTTTCTTAATACGGTAAGACTTTTCTGAATAATGCCACTTTCTAGTTTTCAGACCTTGCCCAAGGCCATCGTGGCCCTCCAGCCAAGCCGGAGTGGTAGTGAGTGTTGACCCTGCAGATATTACATTCTGCCACCTGCTGGGGCTTCAAAGCACTAATAAATCCCCCCCCCCCCTNGCACTAATAAACCCCCCCCCCCCTCATCTCCTCGGCACCCTCCCTTCGTTATCGAGACAGCGACAGAATGTTCCCTGTCAGTAGGCAGGAATTGGCGAACGTTATTCGCGTGGGCTCTTTATCTCGATCCCAACCTAGCGGTCTTTCTGTGGCTGTTTCCAGGTTTTCCTAAGCTTGAGGACAGCGCACTCAAAGAGGACAAAGAATCCCGTGGGGAGCTAGCGATCGACGTCAACGGTCAGATGCGGGGGGGGCCACACGGACTCTCGAACGCGAATTCTCGAGCGACATCTTCTCCCCGTTGGCGGGCGGCAAACGAAGTCCCGCCTCCTTCCCGCCCTTCGCCGCGGAGGAGGGATGAGGTCGGCCGTTGGCGAGCCGTTGGATGTTTCTGCTGTTTTCTTCGCTGCTGATGCTTCAGAAATAAGTTGTTTTTAAGTTAAGCAAACCAACGGAGCGGATTTATAGCCAAAGGAAGAAGATGGACTCAAAGATAAAGGAATATATTTGGCTGTTTGGTGCTGCTGCAAATCGCTCTGAGGAGATCTTTGTAGGTTTAGTCGGAAGCAAACGCCGAATTTCTCCATAGAAGTTTACTGATAAACGTGTACAGTGTTTTAAAAACGGAGTTAAGATGTGCATTATATTTTTAGCATCGGTACCTTGCTTAATTAGCCTCGTGTATTTATAATACCTACTTATTTCCAGCTGTTTCTTATGGTAGTTATTGATTCACCACAGTAATGTAGAAGTATTTTCGGTTGTAGATCGAAGGAGGGCCTTAGGGGAATTATAACATACACAAAAATAATTAAGCATGTAGTCATGCTTACAAGTATTCATTGTATTCTTTTTGGATGGTTATTGAAAGACGAAGGAAAGGAGAAAACAGCTACAGTAACAGGATTGGACACCAATAGCATTCTAGCATATTGTCATTATGGTCTGTCATAGCTTTCACCGCTTCCATAAGGAATGCAGTCCACCATCAATGTATTTTTTGGGGGGAAATATGTCCATCTTGTTATTCATCTTTTTCAGATAATAAAAGTTACAATGAATGTAATATTGATCCAAAATTAACTTATGAAAATGGTAATTTATTAAATAGAATTAATAATTTGAAATTCCTCCTTGCAGCTTCATTCATAAATGTTTAAAAATAATTATTTTCTGCAAACTGGGTCTCTGAATGTTTATAGAAAGCAAGTTAATCTTCCATTTGAAATAAATAACCAAATTCTGATTAATAAATCAAAATAATATTGAAAAATCCAATAAGACAACAAGTACAATATTGTTATGTAATCTGTAGTTCTTTTTAAATGTTCACTTTTAAAAAGGAAATAAGCCAACAGCTTTTTTGCATCTTCAGTTTTTGATCTGTTCTATACTGTGTAACATGCAGCACCTGAATATAGGTAATCCTTCGCTTAGAACCATTCGTTTAGTGACCTTTGAAATAACAATGGTACTGAAAAAGGTGTCATGACTTTCATACCACTGTTACAACAACCTCATAGTCATATGATCAAAACTTGGATGGTTGACAATTGGCATATATATGATGTTTCCTAGAATTATGTGATGATCTTTTGTGATCTGATGACCAAAATCAATGGGAAAGCCACATTCGCTTAACCATGTTATTAACTTAGCACCTGCAGTGAACTAAACTGTGGCAAGAAAGATTGTAAAATGGAGTAAAACTCACTTCAGTGTTTTACTTAGCAACAAAATTGCCATAAGTCAAGAACTACCTGTATACAAATTTTCTTGTACGTATAACATGTATTATAGTGTATGTTTTCACATATCCATGTCATGAGGTCCCACTCACCATCTTCAGGCTGGTGCTTTTGGCTTCGTGCTTGTGCGAGCAAAGCATGATTGGAGCTGCTGTCTTCTTATATATACTGGTAGGGAGGTTGGCTGTGTTGTCATTTCTTGACTGATTGGTTGATGATCCATCAACCAATCAAGAAATGATATATACTCCCCACCAGTATATATAGGGAGACAGGAACTCCGATTCATGCTTTGCTTGCACAAGCACGAAGCCGAAAGCACCAGTCTGAAGATGGTGAGCGGGACCTCGTTGAAACGTTGCCAAGATGCTCTCAATCGTACATGGGGAAAGACCTGAGCATGCCAAGACCTGCATGTCTGTCTGTCTGTCTGTCTATCTATCTCTATCTATCTATCTATCTATCTATCTATCTATCTATCTATCTATCTGTGTTAATAAGTGTTATAAATTAGTTTAAGAAATAAAGAGTATATGTGAATAGAATGGAGAAGTAATTGATATAGGCATAAACTTTATTAACCAGTGTGAACACCATTACAGAATCATTGTAAAAAGTGAGTATTGTTTTTTAAATGTTGAAATGTTGAATAAATAGATTTAAATAAAAAAAATAAAACAAATGCTGAGAGTTAAACCACTTTGGACTATACTTTTGGCTTTCAAGGGATTCCAAGCTGGTTAATAAGAGGATGATATTTATATAGGAGTGCAGATCATGTAATATTGTACTGCATAAAAATGAAAATATTTCTTATTACTTGAGAGTACTGTATAATTCTATTGCTTACTAAATATAATATATTACCTGGTTCTTTTTTCTGTGTATTTGAGATTGCTGTCAGTATTAAAATAACTTTTCTGAGGTTACAGTTGTTCCTTTGCGTGATCTCTCTTCATCATTAATACATTTCATCTCAAAGCTAAGATAAACTGGATTTTAACTGGACAAATCTAAAAGACCAATATATATATGTTTTCTATATATTTGTTGCCATCCAGAGGTCATTTAGATTTTTAGAGGCCAACTGCTTAGATAAAATATTTTTTACATAGCGAGTAGGAGGATTCAGATCACAAAGAAATTACTGACTGATGCTAGTCAGATTTTTTTAGTTCCTTTTCCACTCCACTTAGAATGGTTGACTAAGGTTGATATAAAATATCTATTAAGAAATCTTATTAAAGGAATATATAATGGACTGTGGGACTATAATGTGCATCTCTGGATTCTAATAATTTAGAATGGCACTAAGTGATTCAAATGGTTATAAAGTCATAAAGCAGGAAGTGGCAGGAATCCAGGTAGGGAGAAGTCAGAGTGAGGAGGAAGTCCTGGAAGAAACGTGCAGGATATGTGTGAATAGGGAAAGGGTTGCTTTGACTTTGGGTATGTGGAGGTTCAGAGAGGCTGGGAAGGATGGTGCTGTTGTGTAAGAATGAAGGCTTGGTGCTTCCAGTTCTGCAACTTGGAATTATATTTTTCAATAACTTGAATTACACAGTTCATATAAACTCTGCTGTATCTGTTTTTTCTTTATTAATTTAAATAACCAAAACACAGAAGAAAACAAACAGGATGCCAGAACAAGTGGTAAAGAGTTCAAAAAATAGAAAGAAAATCCAAGAAAGGTGAAGATTTCACATTAGAACTTAGCAAAGAATTTCAGAGAGGTGTTAGAAAAAACAAAAAGCAGTCTTACAACATCTGCTAACACATTGAAAATCAAAACCAAAAAAAGGGAAACGAGTTTTCCCAGAGATTGAAACTCAGAAAGAGGTTCCAACCTTAAACTGATCTACTAAAACATCAATGGACTGACAGCAACTGATTAAAAGAAAAAAGATGGAAGGACTAATCTGAAGTTCTGTATGATAGACCCCCAAAGCGCAATGCCTATATGTCCCCCACGCATGTTCCACACATCCCTGTGTATGTGCAAACATTCCCCATGCATGTGCCTGCCCCCATGGCTACCACACATGCACCCTGTGCCATTTACACCTCCCCACATGCACAGCAGAGAACAGAAGACCAGCTGGCCGGCGGGAGGCGTGTGCACATACGGGGGGGAATTAGCATCCCCACACATGCCATAGTTTCACCATCACAGACTGACATAAAACATTCAGAATACTAGCAAGCAGTTCTTTTAATTTTTTTGTCTCAGAACCCATTCCTACATATGCGGGAACCTAAAAGGCTTTTGTTTACATGAGTTATATTTATTATTTACTGAATTATGATGATTCATTCACTACCACTACATTTCTCAAAATTGTTTGATTGGATTTTAATATTTCAATGCAGGCTGTGAAATAATTTGATTTTGTGGACCCCTGAAAAGGTATTTGTGGACCCAGGGTTACACAGGCTACACTTTAAAAAATACTGCCATTGAAATGTTCCTTATAAGAACCTATACTACCAATAGATCAAGGTAGATTAATATTCTGTTACCAAATTGGAAGTTTAAAAGAATGGATATAATATACACTGCTCAAAAAAATAAAGAGAACATTTAAACAACACAATGTAACTCCAAGTCAATCACACTTTTGTGAAATCA